>LPNX010479909.1:9427-37337 GCA_001517045.1 Pseudotsuga menziesii
GATTTTTATTAAATCAATAGATGGATCAACATATGTAAAAGATGCAACACTCTTATGTGAGTTGATGGAGGGGTTCATATAAGATATCAGCATGCACAATGTTGTGCAAATTATAACAGGTTATGCAGCTAATTATGTGGTTGTTTGTAGGATGCTTATGGAGAGGCACTCCACTCTATTTTGGACTCCATTCATTGCTCATTATATTGATTTGATGCTGGAGGATATGGGGAAAATTCCCTTCACTAAGGAGGTGATTGATCAAGCTAAAAGCATCCCCAAATTTATATACAACAATGCTTTTGTTCTTAGCCCCATGAGGAGGCACACAAAAAAACGAGAGTTGAAGTGTCTTGCAATCACGTTTTTTTCTCCCACCTTCAATATTCATTCTTTGCTTCAATGTCAATTTGACTTGAAGCAAATGTTTTTTTTTTATGATTGGTGTGATTGTGCATACAGGAAGTGCTAATTTAAGTTGTGTACATTTATAACATTGATTTATGGCGCAGATTCGAAGATCATGAGTGAAGTGAAACCCAAGAAAAATAGAAGACACAAATCCTTCCCCTTGTGCCTCGGGAAAGTCCCTCCGGGTCCTTGGAAAGGCATAACTAAATGAATAAACCAAGTCTTTGACTAATGTACATTCTATGGAGTTGTTCCTCTCCCGGGGCACAATAAAGAAACTTTGTTCCTCTCCTGTTGGTCTTTGTGTATAAATAACCTTTCCCTACTGCTAAGGGCGACTTCGTCCCTTTTTATTATATATATATAGTTACCAAAGTCATACGAGTCAATACGTGAAAGGCTTCATAAACCCAGAGGCTACTTAAATCAAGCTTGTATCTATTTCTTTAAAGAACTCAAATGATTTTGGTAACTGGGAATAGCGTAAAAACAAAAGAGGATGGGGGAACCATTTCTAAGTAGGTGTACACTGACTCCTTCTGGGAAGGAGTAGAGAATGTGTGCGCGGTGAGTGAACCTTTGGTAAAGGTTCTGAGACTTGTTGATGGTGATAAGTTCGCAATGGGATGTTTGTATGAGGACATGGATAGGGCCAAATGATGAAACGATTTTAGATGAAAAGATTCCTTGGAGAAATGATGCAAGAAGCCTTCACAATCTCCCTCCAAGCAAATAACTACCCTGCAAAAAATCAATTCATCCTCTGTAAGATAGATATCAATAACATAAAATATCCATTGAAATGTCTAAGCAAGAGGCACGACAATCATGTGCAAGAACATTCACAAAGATTTCAAGCGATCTGCAATTTTTTTCTTTGTATTCCAATATTCTTAGAGTCAAAAGTCCTTTACAAATGAGAGAGCATCTCAATATATAGATATTGTTATATACATAACATAATAAGATAAAAAAGGGATTAAAATGTGTTTGTGTATATATATATTAAAATTAACGAAAGTAAAGTAAGGTTGTGACATTTATGAATAATCACCTCAAAAAGACATATAAGGCTTATATATTCCAATAATTCTTATTGTAATAAATATATCATACAATTTATTAATAATTACATCTATTTTTATATCTCATGTTTTTGTCTCTGTTGCACTAGTATCAAAGCAAGGTTGAAGTCTGTTGCACAAGTCACCACTGTGAGCGTCACGGACGCCCATCGTCTAGAACCCATCATCACCATCCGCCATCCCATCACCACTACAATCTGCATCCACAATCTCCCTCGCCGTTCCTTCATGTTTTCCTCTGCCTTTTTCCCTTGCGTACTCTTCCTTCTCGTAGCCATAATTGTGCTCACCTCCTCTAGTCCTTTCCACCACATCCTCATCTTGGTCTCCCTTTCTCCTTGCACCGCATACCCCACTTTGCTCCCTCACTATGTCCCCACATACTCCCCTCTCCAACATCCCTGCATCCATCCCCTTTCTCCCTCCATTCTCTCCAAATCCCTCTTCACTACGTTCAGCTTTGTGCCAACACATTCCCGCCACCACAACTCATGCTTCCTCCTCATCCCTGCACAAAGATGATAGACCTGATGATTTTAAAGGGTTCAAGCTATACACAACTGATAGATCTGGTAAAATGACTGAAAACCCAAGGAGGGTGAATTGCCTAAAGATGGCTAGTGCTAGATTTATGGGTTAATGGGTCCGGTTTTGGTTCAAACTTTAGATCTGGGGTTTATAAATTATTTTAGACTCGGGTTTTAAGTTTTATTGCCAAAATATTGCTTGATATATCATATCTACAAAATGAGGGTGTTAACTTAGGGTTTTAATGACAAAAGGATAAAAATATGGAGATCAATGCTTACCTTGTAGATCGTACCTAAAAACACTTATAGCTGCCTAGAACATCGATGATCCTTACACTTAACTACAATTTCAAGCGAGATCCAATATCTCCTAAGTGAAAAAGTGTTCCTCCTAGGAGGAATTGTGCCCTCTCAAACTGCAAAACCAAACTACAAAAGTTAGATTTGATCCACAACTTAAAGAGAAACTATGAAAGTAATATAAGAGAGAAAAACTCAATGTATGAATAACAATTGGTCACTCGCAGAAAGATGAAACGATTCTTCGGAGAAATGATGCAAGAAGCCTTCACAATATCCCTCCAAGCAAATCACTACCCTGCAAAAAATCAATTCATCCTCCATAATATAGATATCAATAACATAAAATATCCACTGAAATGTCTAAGCAAGAGGCACGACAATCATGTGCAAGAACATTCACAAAGATTTCAAGCAATCTGCAATTTTTTTCTTTGTATTCCAATATTCTCAGACGATCAAAAGTCCTTTACAAATGAGAGAGCATCTCAATATATAGATATTGTTATATACATAACATAATAAGATAAAAAAGGGATTAAAATGTGTTTGTGTATATATATATTAAAATTAACGAAAGTAAAGTAAGGTTGTGACTTTTACGAATAATCACATCAAAAAGACATATAAGGCCTATATATATTCCAATAATTCTTATTGTAATCAATATATCATACAATGTATTAATAATTACATCTATTTTTATATCTCATGTTTTTGTCTCTGTTGCACTAGTATCAGAGCAGGGTCGAAGACTGTTGCACAAGTCGCCACCGTGAGCGTCACGGACGTCCATCGTCTAGAACCCATCGTCGCCATCCACCATCCCATCACCACTAAAATTTGCATCCACAATCTCCCTCGTCGTTCCGTCATGTTTTCCTCCACCTTTTTCCCTTGCATACTCTTCCTTCTTGCAGCCACAACTGTGCTCACCTCCTCTAGTCCTTTCCACCACATCCTCATCTTGGTCTCCCTTTCTCCTTGCACCGCGTACCCCACTTTGCTCCCTCACTATGTCCCCACATACTCCCCTCTCATACAACCTCGCATCCATCCCCTTTCTCCCTCCCTTCTCTCCAAATCCCTCTTCACTGCGCTCAGCTCCGTGCCAACACTTTCCTACCACGACAACTCACGCTTCCTCCTCATCCCTGCACCCACAACTCGTCCCTATAACTTCCATCATTCTACAGCTATTTGCACCTCTTCCTCCCCATTTCACGCCATCTCTTCCTCTCCCTCCATGCCTGCTTCCCTCTCAGTTCCACCACTCACCTCCCTCCACCTCTTCCATGATATCTACATCCACCTCTTCCACGACATTTCCACCCACTCCTGTTGTAGTCATAATACTTTAATAAAATTAAATATTATATAATAATATTATATAATTAATACTTATTTTTTATTAAAATGTTTTATAATAAACAAATTGTGGTCGGCTTGGAACGAACAACCAACAAGAAGAAATCAAGATTTGGGATGGAGAAAATTCCAGTAGTCACTAGAATGGGAGATGTCAACGCTAGATTTGACCAACTAGATGAAAAGGTCAACAAAACGTATGTAGAGCTCAAGAAAAAATCCGAAAAAAAATAACGCATTAATGTCAACCGTCACATGGCTCAAGGCAAGAATAAAGCAAGGCATCAATACGTTGAAGGCAGATCAAAATAAAACTCAGGAGTATCTCAACAATATCTTCGCCATATTACAACCGCATACCTCGATTATCCCACTTAATAATAACCCAACACTAGACCCTTTTAATAAACCTCATCCAAGTAGGCCTAAAACGTCAGAGCATCACGACATGACACAACCCCATGAAGTCCCTTTCTTTAAAATTCCATCAATATCATTCCCCCCATAACACATGGGTACCAGATAAGGGTGAAACTAGAATTACCCAAATACGATGGTGACAAAGAACAATGCATCACATGGATTAATAAAGAAAAATAATACTTTGACATCCATAACATACAATACGAGAGTGAGAAGATTAAATATGTCGCCATGCAATTGGAAGGTAACACATATAATTGGTACATGAGGTGGAAGACTACAACAAGGGTTTGTTCCTTCAGTTGGAATAACTTTAAAAATGATCTTCTTAAAAGGTTTCAAGGCGTAACCAAGAAAGAATTCATTGTTAAGATCACCAGATTGCAGCAAAAAGGTAGTGTAGATGAGTACATCCCATGAATCCATTAGTATCACCTTAGAATCTAATGAATACGCTACCACATCACGATAAATGACTTCAGGTGGAATGGCCACATTGTTTTCCATCTCTTGCATTGGCACTCTATGTCGATCATTCTCTTTGAATTTCAATGCCATCCCCAAAAGTCTCAAGATTGTGTAAGGTGTTGTTGATGGCGATTTCATAGAATTTGGAGCGAAAGGGATTACCAAGTGTTGTATGCACTCATTTCCAAGTTTATGAGTCTCAAGTAGTGCTTATGATGCCCAAGTGTTCATCGAGGGCATCCATCAACTGTCAAATGTGATTACATAGTGCCAAGTTGCAGAGAGAAACTTGCTCTCAATTGGATACAAGATGGGCATTGAGAAATTCATGGCATATATGTCCTCTATTGAGCAGAAAGAAGAGATAAGGGGCATTAATGAACTTATTCTCAAATAGATCAAGAAGTACTGTGATCACAAAGTGGAGGATGAACTCAACAGTATTTGCGATGACCTTACTAGAAATATTGATGATCATCTCATTTCCTCTTCTAGCGTTGGCGAATCCACATTTTTCTAGTGTACAAGATTCTAGGGATATTGATAACGAGTGGAGGAAGTTTTAAAGGAATGAGAGTCTTCCATATGTTCAACATAGCTACAATAGAACCCTCCATGGCTCAATTGAGCACAACCCTTCTTAGGTTTTCTTTAGGTTCCAACCATCAACCCCAATTAACATAGCCCTACCCATTGCATCTGCACTGAAAGAGTCATTTTCTGCTTAGACTGAGGAAAATATAGAAGATAAAATTGTTGAGCATATCCAGCACATCCAACAATAGGTTCATGATAACCTATAGAAATCCAATGTCAAGTAGAAGCAATGACATGACTAGTATTGACCGGTTCCAAACAAGCTTCAAGTTGGTCATAAGGTGTATTTTTATTTATAGAAACAACACCTCATAGACCTCCATAGGAATCTTATACCAATTCAATATGGGCCTTACACCATCACAAAGGCTATGGGAGATTCTTTCGAATTGAGTATTGATCCCCATTTCCTTATTTGTACCCATGATTTAACACGAGGCCACTTCAACCATATTTTCCACCTCTATTGGACACCTTAGAGGAGTATGAGCAATTTCCCGTATAGAACTCAAAATTGATCACATTGACTTTGCTATAGTGGATTGGATCATAGACACCTAGAAAAGGGTAATCCACCCAAAAAAACATGCAACTCTATTGGGTTATCAAAGAATGACAACTTCTTCACCAAGGCAAGTGGCTTACCAAAAGTCAAATTCAACAGAAGTTTCCTCATCTAATGGAGGAAATTGATCTAACAAAGAAAATCGATTCTTAAGAGAAGATGATTGGTCCAAGTAACCAATTGATTCTAATAGTAGTTTATAAATTTTTTATAAATATTTTAATATTTAATACTAAAATATTTATGTATGTAATATTGCGTGAAATGGCAATTAATTTTAGATTTTTGTTCTTTAGATTGAAATTGAAATTGAAATATAATTTAAAGTTTTTGAAATTTTAAAAATCATATTTGTGGAATATAATGAGCTTATATGCCTTGCAACAACAATTAATGTGATTTGGTGTCCCATTAAGTAGACTTACGATCTTTAGCAAAAAAAGGTAGGAAATTAGAATATGGGAAGTTGCAAGTTCAAACCTAGAAGTAGTTACTTTAGGTGCCATGAGTGCCACTAGGGGGAGTGTTGTTTCATTTTAGGCTAGCTTTGACAAGTCTCGGGTTGGGTGAAGGTGCAAAGGTAACGATATCCTAAGTAGTAGTCGATTGCTTAATTACAAGGTTACAAGAACCATGGGTGCGATTAGAATTGACTGAAGAATCCGATACGGGTGTGGCACTCATCCCAAAATTAGGAATTGGGGCTTCAAAACCCTAACCCTAATTATCCTACATTTATCCTACGTAAACAAATTTAGATTGGTAAAAACTAGGTGGAAGAATTTGACGAAGAATTCAAGAATTCGATTTTGAAGAATCTTATTCGGGTGCGGTTAATCCTGGGGATGAATTTGGTAACTGTGCTTAATTATGATTGTCAAGGGGACTAAACCAACACAATTGTGGAGTTCAATTCATTGATGGAAAAAAATTGAAAGAGGAAATGAGTAGGTATGCATGTCATGAATCCTTAAAAAAACATTCATAGGAAAAAAATATTTTAGCGACACTTAAATCTTTAGGGTTATATATAATATTTTGTGTATAATAGTTGATTTAATTTAATCTAAATATTAATGTTTAGTAAATATCAAATTCATGCATGGAATTGTGAAATAAATACAATAGACAAAGATGACAATGGGGAGGCAAAAATACATCCCCAAGGAATGCCTAAAAGAGATGAAAATAAACTAAACAAATGAAAGTGTTAAAAGAACTAGAAAGCACCGATCCATTGAGATGGAGAGTACTAAAGAAGCTCAAGAAGGAGGTTCCTTGGTTGAGACTTGTTCCTTTGTAAAGCCTAAAATAAGGAAAATGATAAAAATATTTTAAAGCACCAACACAATGGAATGGGGAATAATGAAGAAGCCTAAGGAGGGTCTTTGGTAATGACATGTTGCTTTGGAGAAAATTTTAACATTAATGCCACTAAGAAATTTTTAATGGGTGTACAACCATGGGAATCAATGGGACGATATATGACACTTCATGAATCTATCATGTAAGCTTGGAAGTTGGCCATGGGGCCTCTTTCCCCTAGGGTTGGAATTAAGATACAATCAGTCTAGAGAATGTCAGATTGGGTAACTTGCCTTTAATAAATCATCGATGAAAGTTGTACATCCTTTGGAGGAAGAGGGCTAGGAATTTCTGGTCGTTATAAGCCACGATAGTTTGAAGAGGACCAAGGGGGTTTTTAACAAGGTAAAGTAATTGTTTTTCGATCTCATAACATGAAGAGCATTTGAGTACAAAACGGTCCTTGGTCTCTAGCTCTTAGCAAGATATTTGGAAAATGTAGTACTATTGAGAAATATGATGATCTACCTTAATGAAAAATCCATGAAAGGAAGAGATGCTCACAATATTTGTAAAAAAATCTATAAATTATTTTCCAATGATTTCATTTTTTTGATTAATATTATTTTATTTATTTAACATATATAATTAATACACTTACTACAACATTTTTTAATGGGCCATGTTGCTTTGGAGTGATTTAGGCAACAAAAGAAAAACAATACATCCTTTGGAGGAAGAGGGCTATGCATTTTTGGTCGTTATAAGCCACAAGAGTTTGAAGAGAACCAAGTGAGTTTTTAAAAGAGGTAAAGTAATTGTCTTTTGATCCAATAGCATGAAGAAAATTTGAGTACAAAATGGTCCTTGATTGTGTTGGTAGGTTTCTTAGGCCTTACTATACTATCATCCCATCGAATGGTGATGGGATGGAAGATAAATTTGGATATCATGGTTTCCTTGCTTAGCCTATCTTTTCCTTTTCAATTATCTGACCTCCTTTCTAAGCAAAAAAATAGGAAGAATATGGTTAAGGTTAAATGGATGAATGCATTGAGTATCTTTGCGAGGCAAAACAATAGGAAGAAGGTTAGGGTTTACAAAGGTACTAGATCACTAAATGATGAAACCCTATTCAAGGTTTAGTGAAGAAGCTAACCATGAGAAATAGAGGAAAAAAATAACACAATATTAGATTACTAAAACACTTCACACTATTGCAATGACATTAAGTTCTCTTTTAAACGGGTTGTAAGGTTGTATTTGTCTAAATCCTAAAAGCTAATAACAACACAACCCTAAATTTTGTAGCCTAAATCACTAAAGTTACTTTATTACACATGTAAGTCTCATTTTCTAGCAAAAGGGTGTTAGCTCAATGGAAGAGCATCTATCTTACAAGAAAGAGGTTGGCGGTTTGAGTCTGTCGTGCTTGATCATATATTAATAGATGTTATTGTGGTCACCACAATGAATTGATTTTATCAAGATAAAATATTTTTAAAATATCTTGAGAAGTGAGAGATTCTGGTGTGTGTTGTTAAGCGAAAAGAGCCCAAGAAATTGTTGGACATGGTTGGTTTTCCTTATTATTATATTTAGTGATTGCTTAGCCTCATCCTTTCTCTCTACAATGGCATTTTTTAGGGATTTAAAATTCATTCAATGGGGTTCCCAATGCCATCAAGCCATGCTATACTTCTAATGATGGGTGCTACGAGTTGACTAGTCGAAAACATGACATGTGACCCCACAGAAATGAGGTTGTGTGGTGCCATAAAGTTGTGAAATTTGGTACCAATAATGTCCCCTGGACACATAGCACCATAGTAGTTGTGAGAGTTGGCCCATATAAACCATGGCATACGCAAAGGATTGTGAAACATGGTGCGATTGACATCGACCTTATGGGGCAAGGAGGTGTGACACTTGGCACCAAATCTTGGCTTTGGAAACCGTAGAGTCTTGACATTTGGCACCATAGAAATGATCCCATGTGGGGAAAAGAGTCATGAGTTGTAACACATGGCATATGAGGTGTTGGTATCATTGAGATATTGACACATGGCACCACAATATCTTGGTCCATGAGGCATATGAGGTGTTGGTACCATAGATATATTGAAACATGGCATATAGATGTGACAATTAGCACCATATGAGGCATACTGGTTACTTTACACCATAGGAATGATGCAATTTGAGCAATGTCGAAGGATGTCATGGTGGTGAGTGTCATTACACCAAAATTTTGAAAAATTTAAAACTTTTTAAATGGCATATAATCACATTAAATGTAGTCATTAACTGTTTGATTAGTTTATACTACTAGAATTGTAACTGAATGATCTTTACTTATGCTTGATTTATATGATGAGTTTCTTGTCAGTCACTGATTGTTTTCTGTTTGCAACCGCAAGGGGGATTGCTATGACAGACTGGGCTTACTTAGCTTCTAAGCTAATGCAGCAGTTTTTCTTTGTCTTACAGATATAAAGGTAAAGTTCGGGTCGCTGCTAACAGATCTTTTAAAGTAATAGATAACAAATTGCTGTACCAAATCATTCAGTAAAAATATAGATATATATGCATGTTAGCCAGTCTATCAAGCTTTTACAGGTAAAGCTTTTCCTATAAAATTTCCTTAAAATTTTACTGAAAGAAAAATTGGTATTTACTTAGAGAAATGATAGCTTTTTTTCCTTTATAATATCAACATTACGCATTTTTATGAAGTATTGAATCATTTGATGAGTTTACTGCAATGCAATCGTAGAGGTAAATAATAATTCTTGTCTAATACAGTAAACTGGGTTATCATAATCAGACACAATTTACTTATCTATTATTATCGCATCATGCCAAGTTATAATATGTTTACCAATGTAAAGGATCTGGAGTTAATAATATTGATCTATATACTTTTCTTACTTCCAGAAATTTCATTATTCACTATCTGATACATGTCTTTTCTTAACATTTAACGATTTACATTGGTTGGAAAACTGTTTCTATTTCCATGACGACAATTGAATAATATCTAAAGCACCTTTAGAATTGGTCCTAGATTTATCATGATCAAACTTATTATGAGTATCCAGGTTTAAACTATCATTAAGAATGGTGATAACCATTTACATAAACTGCTAAACATAAATTTACTTATCAATCCTTGTAACTCTTTGTGCTTGAAGGATGACAAAAGCCTAAAAGCTACCATAAAGAATCTAAGACAAAATAAGAGGTTGTAAAATATAACAACGATGAATCCAAACAACTGGAGTAATCTCAAACCAAAAATGGTAGTTTATAAAGTTAGATTTTCTAAGTCAAAGTTCTAGTATGACTAGTTCTTTTAACACCTAAGCAAAACTATGGCATTATGTATTAAAGTTTGTAGATTGATAAACAACTATACTTAACACTGCTCTACTATTTATAGACTTAAAGAAATGGTAGATTTACTGTCTTCTCTTGAGACCAAGGCAGTTGGTCATATGGTTATATGGTTGTGAGTTTTTTTTTTAACCATGATAACTCAACATTAAATCTCTATGCTTATAACTTTTAATAAGCAAGTTTATAATGAAAAGATTATATTATATACGATGCAAGTATTATTATTTACAATGCAAAGGTTGAAAAAGCATAGTTTTTATTGTTTACAATGCATAGTTTAATATGCATTCATCTAACATTGTGGATATGAATTTTAATGTAGGTAAAAACTATAGGATAGCGACCCTTTGGAAATATCCTTGCGATGATTTGTTTGGGAGTCGAATGATTTGGAAAAAAAATAGAATTGACCCACTCGCATGCAATAATTTAAAGTGTTGTCGTGGTCGCTTCTCAGCCATGCACTGGTGGTTTATAACATTGACTCAACCCTAAATTTTATCATTTTCTCCCTCGCCTTTGGGCTTGGAGGCTCTGCAAAACCCTCCTGGTTCTGTCTTTGCTGTAGTATTGTGAGGTAGCAGCTTGCATGCTGCTCCAGTTTTTTCGTGCTCCTTTACTGCTTGCGAGAGTGTCGAAAGTTTGCTGTTGGAGGTCATTAGCTTGTCAAAAGACTAGGGTATTTTCTGCAGCACCAATCTCAACCCTCTCACTACGTGAGTGTGAGTCTCGGCTTGCTACTCTTAAGCTTCCATCGTGGGAGGTTTCTTTTACTTCTGTCAGTTCTACCTTCTCGGTGGCGAAGGAAGGGTTTTATGCATATGTTGGTTCGTGGCTAACAATTTAAACACGATGGTTGCCTTTCCTTAAATATCATCAGTGAGTTACAGCTCAGTCCTTTTTATTTATTCATGAATACAGATTATCCATAAAATGATAGGGTTTTTAACTAAGAACTGCTCCTTCTTTTGCAGGTTGATCTCCTCATTGTAGAGTGGAAAGCACCAGGTTTCAACTATCAGCTTCTCTCCAGTAAGCCTGGTCTCGACACAGCGTTCCCCTTGCTGGTTTACTTAGGATTGTTAGTCAAGGGTTTGAGTGTCGCGATGCTGATGGTTAGTACTTCAGCTTTGTTTTAAACTTTGACTGTATGTTAAAAAGAATTTTTAACAAGCTAAACCCTATGCTGTGCAAGGGTGTTGCGACCCCGGTCGATAATGTAAATACTTATTTTTTTTCTGCGTTTAAGGTTTTGTATAAAAGAAGTTTTGCATCTATAAAAAAAGGCAATGGCTGCGAGCATGGCTATATAATGAGGTTACGGCTTCAACATTTTGTTTCTCTTACTGTGCTCTTAACTTGTTCAGGGTTTTTACTCGAGTTTTTGTAATACGACTTATAAAATAAAAAATGTTTCTGCAGCTTGAGTTTGTTTAAAACATGCATATTGTATTAATGATCTATACAGGAAAATAATAAGTATATAAGGGTTTATAAAAGCAAATACTGTAGACTTAGAATGCGGCCGTAAATGGAAATGTTATTTTAATTCTTAATCTTTGATTTATTTATATGAATTGAACTTATAGGGTTCAACCCTAATTTTTCTACAGTTGTGATTCAGTTAATTGCTCAACCTTGAATTAACATTACAGATCCTATGGTTGACTATAAACAAAATAAAAATGGAAGGTTTAAACCTTAATGGTTAAGCTCGACTCTCGAGCAATTTATGGTTCTGTATTATATGTCATTTTACTATTAATAAATTCTTTTTACAATGTTACTGTATGTATTATTTTTCTTAAATTATAAATGTATATAGGATTACACCTTTATACTATTATCGTATCTGTTATTACTATTTGCTTATTTGCTTCCTTATTGTAGGTTGTGTTATAACACTGTAATTCATTTTAGTAAAAAAGGGTTCTGTACATAAAGTACTTCAAAGCTTATTGTTTTAATAAATTTGTTATTAAGTTTTCCTTACAGGTTTTTATATCCATACTTCTATTTATTTAGAAGTTATAAAAGCAAGTGTAATCCTTTTGAATTAAAATGACCTGTTGTATTCTTATTAATTATTACTATTGTCTTTTAATAATGTTTATTTACTTTACGATGCACAGTGTATGACTAGTTCATAAATATACTTTAAGTATAAATAAACTAAGTTTGTAATTGTATAATAATATACTACTTGAATGTTATTGTTATAATGTATATAATGTTGATACATTATTGGTAATATAATAATAATACTACTTCTTTTCCAAGTTACTATGATTGTTATTTTAATATTATTTACCCAATGTTTGGTTTGGGTTCTTTATTTAGTTGTATTACCTGAATATTTCTATATATTACTTATTTAATATTATTTAGTATGTTTTCATATACCTATCTATATGAATAACTGTATATATGATAGCATTCGTTTACCATAAATAAAAATAGAATATCAGTTATGAAATATGATTTAACTTAGTTAAATAAAAGAGTATACAGTACTTAGATAATTACATTCTTAACTATTTTGCAGACTGATACAAATAGGATTCATCTGTAATATCAAACAGATAATTAATAGATACATAATTATATCCTACTGTCAGTTTTGTTTTATTTTAACTCTAAAAGGTTAAATCCTCTTTAAAACTAGAAGATAACAATCATAACTTAAACTGCAGAAATACTTGGTCCATCTTTTCATTTTTACAGCTAGTATTTACAGAAAATAAAGATACAGTATTAGGACTAGTTTTTAAGACTGTAAGAAAATAACTTATGAATTTGCACAATTACTTGTAGAACTGCAGGTAAATTAGGAAAACTCGGTTCAGAAGAATACTACTTCTCATCACCGAGATACTGTGCTAGAGTACGGTCTGGTGATACCAGATGTGGAAAAACACAGTACCATTAACAGATTTAACTACTGATATTCTAAGATACTAACTTTACTGTTACTAACTGGCTCTTCAGACATATAAAATAACCACAACATGCATCCATTCATACTCAGTAAACATAAAGAAATAATTAACAGAACCTGATTAAGCTGTGGACTACAACAGGAATGGGAGGCCGTTCCTCCCTACCAATTCCTGGAGAGCGCTTAGACAGCGACTTCTCAGGACCCCCGAGCTTGCTCTGGTCTCCCTGGCTGGAACTAGGTGCAGCAATGTCAGATACCAGTCCTCAAACTCAGTATGAATACAGAACTTATCAACAAGTCCTCCCAGCTAAAGCTGTAAATAAAATCAAGTTACTGCAGCAATCCACTCCAAACACTTTCTTACTGTTTTTCCCTCTTTCCTCAATGAAATTCCTGAATAACATTCACCTAAATGAATTCTCTCTGGAATAAAATCTGAGTAGCCCCCAGCTCTCTTCATTGATTACTTTTTAAAAAGATTGCCTAGGTCTTTGTTGGGTTAACTGTCATTTAATGAGCCACCTGCCCTGATTCCACTTTCTTGGGGAATCATGACCCCAAATATAGGGAAGTTTCCACTTGCAACTTAGGAAGTGTTTGAGGATACTGCCACTTGTCTTTTGCCTTTCCACCTAGTTCCATCCACCAGTTTGACCAGTAACCTCTTTTAACAGCTCTCCCATGCTGTTGTCTCCATAATTTATTTATTAATAATAAAATATTCTGAATTACACTCCATTACTATTGACTCTGCTGAGTCATCAATCCCTACTTAGGATTAAGTTTAACATAATGTCTCAGAAATATAATAAAACAAATTACATAATTTTACAAAATTAGGGTATGTGACATACACACCCCCTTAAAATGTAACATCGTCCTCGATGTTACTTATTCTTCTTCCTCAGGAACCTCCTGGAACAGATTCGGGTATTCTTCCCACATCTTACTTTCCACTTCCCAAGTAGCTTCTTCAGGACTAAGGTGCTTCCATTGCACCTTCAATTGTCCAATTGTGCGGTTCCGCAGAGTAATTTCCCTCCTCCCGAGGATACAGTCCAGTTCCACCAGAACTTGCCCTTCTGGTTCTACCTGTACAACGTTCCAACCAATTACATGAGTAGCATCATGAACATACTTTTTCAGAACAGAAATATGAAAAACATTGTGCATTTTTAAATTAAGTGATAACGCTAACCGATATGCAACTTGACCAACTCTAGATAAAATTTCAAACGGACCACAGTAACGTGGCACTAATTTTGCACAACTCCCCAATTTTAGGAACCTCTTCTTTGGTCTTACCTTGATGAACACATGCTCACCCACCTGGAACTCTTTAGGAGTTCTTTTTAAATCTGCTTGACTCTTTTGCCAATCCTGGGCAACCTTCAAGTTCTCCTGCACTTGTTTTACAATCTGTTCCATTTCTTTTAATAATTCAGGTCCCAACACTAATCTATCTACTGGATTATTCCAGGGGATAGGAGCGTTACATTTACGCCCATACATAATTTCAAGAGGACTGAACTTAGCTGAAGATTGATAGTTGTTGTATGCAAATTCTGCTAAATGCAAGTAATCCTCCCACTTACCTGGTTGATCCTTGACGTACATTCTTAACAGATCTTCCAACACCTGGTTAAATCTTTCAGTCTGTCCGTCCGTCTGAGGATGGAAAGAGGTACTGAAATTCAGTGTGGTGTTTAATCCTTTAAACAAATATTTCCAGAAATTCCCTGTGAATTTAGGATCCCTGTCTAAAATAATAACCTTCGGTACACCATGTAGCAGAAAAATCTGCTTTAAGAAAATGTCTGCTATATTTGCAGCTTTGTAGGTGGTCTTAACAGGAATAAAATGTGATGCTTTACTTAGTTTATCTACTACCACCATAATTGAATCATTCTGATTTTGATTTCTGGGTAATCCAGTAATGAAATCTAAGCTGATTATTTCCCACTTCCAGCTGGGAATAGGCAAGGGTTGCAATAACCCAGCTGGATGTTGATGTTCTGTCTTCACTTGTTGACAGTCCAAACACCTAGCTATATACTCAGCTACTTCAGATTTCATATTAGGCCAGAAATAATCTTTTCTCAACATGGTGACAGTCTTTTGGTAGCCTGGATGCCCTGAATAAGGGGTTTTATGCACTTCATCTAGAATCAACAATTTAACTTTAGACACATTTGGCACATACAATCTGTCCTTAAACAATAAAAATCCATCTTTATTTAGACTATAACCCTTAATTAAACTTTCTATGGGTTCTTCTTTAGCTGTAACTTGTAGTTTTTGATAAATTTCATTCAATTTTATCCCTTCAATCAGCTGTTCATTTAAATCAGAATTATAAGTACTGATTGCTGATATAAAATTCAGCTTTGCATTTCTGCTCAAAGCATCAACTACTTTGTTTTCTTTTCCTTTTATGTGTTGAATTTAAAAATCGTATTCACTTAGGAAGGCTAACCATCTTGCTTGCCTTGCATTTAAGTTAGGCTGATCTAAAATGTATTTAAGACCCTTATTATCAGTCATTAAAGTAAAATTTCTGCCTATTAAGTGGTGTCACCACATTTTTAAGGCATGAATAATAGCAGCTAGTTCCAAATCATACGTGGCATAATTCTTTTCATGGATTTTTAGCTTCCTGGACTCATAGGAAATGACATGCCCATCCTGAGTCAGTACTCCGCCTAGACCGTCATTACAAGTGTTGGTGCAAACCACGAAATCCTTATTGGGATCCACTATTCTTAGAATAGGCGCAGTTGTTAATAAAGTTTTTAGTTTTTTAAAGCTTTCTTCGCATTTTAAGTTCCAATCGAATTTCTTTCCTTTCTTTTGCAAGGAAGTGATTGGGTTGGCTATTTTTGAAAAACCTTCTATGAATCTCTGGTAATAACCGGTGATTCCCATGAAAGACCTAACATCTGTTACGTCTTTTGGTACTGGCCGATCTTCGATTGCCCGGATCTTCTCAGGATCAATTGAAATCCCTTCCTTGGTCACCACATGACCTAAGTACTGGATTTCATCCTTGAAGAAATCACACTTACTAAACTTCGCAAA
The DNA here is from genome assembly GCA_001517045.1 of Pseudotsuga menziesii. Taxonomy (NCBI): domain Eukaryota; kingdom Viridiplantae; phylum Streptophyta; class Pinopsida; order Pinales; family Pinaceae; genus Pseudotsuga; species Pseudotsuga menziesii. Next base: position 25,898 of record LPNX010479909.1, read on the forward strand.
GAGCTGTTTCTCTCGCAGTTCTTGTAAGACTATCCGTAAATGTTCCTTATGTTCCTCTTCATTTTTAGAATAGATTAGGATGTCATTGATGAATACAACAACAAATTTGTCCAAATATTTATGCATTATGTTATTCATTAGACACATAAAGATGGCTGGGGCATTAGTAAGCCCGAATGGCATTACGACAAATTCGTAATGTCCATACCTTGTTCTGAAAGCTGTCTTGAATATGTTCTCTTCTTTAATTCTCACTTGATGATAGCCTGATCTCAGGTCTATCTTAGAGAATACCGTAGCTCCACGTAGCTGATCAAATAGATCATCTATGCGGGGCAACGGATATCTGTTTTTAATTTTCATTTTATTTAGTTGACGGTAATCTATGCAAAGTCGCATAGTTCCGTCCTTCTTTTTGACAAAAATTACTGGTGCTCCCCAAGGGGACACACTAGGACGAATATATTTCTTATCGATTAATTCCTTTAACTGCAATTTTAATTCATTCAATTCCAGAATATTCATACGGTACGGAGTCTTCGAGCTAGGTACAGCACCTGGTACCAACTCTATTGTGAAATCCAGTTCCCTCCTAGGAGGTAATCCTGGAATTTCCTCCAGAAAAACATCAATAAATTCATTTAACACAGGAATATCCTCTATTTTTATTTTATCTTTTTCAACTTTCTTTACCTCATCTGTAATGATTACAGCATAGGCCTTGCATCCTTTCCTGACTGCTCTTTTGAGCTGTAAGGCAGAAATCTTCCTAACTACAGTTTTCCTAGGAACACCTTTAACTATTACTGGTGGTTCATTATTATTTACACACATAAACGTTTTATCAAAACAGTTTAAAACTACCCTGTGTTGTTCTAACCAGTCCATACCAATAAGTATGTCATACAAACCAAGTGGCAAAACATTTAATTTAACAGTAGTTTTAAACCATTCATATCTAAAACACATTCCTTAACATAACAATTTACCTTCCTTTTTGCCCCTGTGGCTAGTTGAACTAGCCAAGAGTTATCAAACTTTTCAATAGTCAGATTACACTTTTCTACTATCTGCGGTGAAATATAACTTAGGCTAGCACCTGGATCTATCAAAATAGTTGCAGGAGTTTTGTTAACCATACCTTCTACTTCCACCATGGAAGTTTGATACTCAGCGTGGCGATTCTCCAATGCTGCATTGATTCGGGGCATGGTCCTTGTAAAGTCTCCAACAGTCATTTCATCTTGTATTGTATGAATATTGCTGTTTGGCTTCTTCCGATTTGGGCAAACTGAAGCATAGTGTGGGCCATTGCACTCCTAACACTTAACAGGTTCCTTCCTTTCGAAATTCTTAGTGAAATTTCCATGATTGTTAGAAACCTCCTTGCTGCCCTTGAAGTTATTGGAGTTATTTGAAGCATCATTTTTGCTTCCCTGAAAGTTCTTACCATTAGAATGGTTTCTGTTCTTGTTGTTCCTGAAATTTTTCAGGGCTACATACTCCTTTTTCTTGAATTCAGACTGATTACCATTCTTTTTAGCCTTTCAATTGGCTATTCCTTCCTTCTTTTTGTTCTGTTCAAAACAGAAATTAGCTTTTCGCATGGCTTCTTCCAGAGTTTTGGGGTTATCATATTCAATTCTGTCTTTTATATGGTATGGCAAGCAGCTGAGAAACCGCTGTACTTTAGGTTTCTCATCAACTAAATACGGCACATACCTTAACAGACTTAAGAACTTGCTGTTTAAGTCTTTCATAGTCATGGACCCAAGCTTTAACTCATAAAACTCCTTGGCCCTTTCTTCATAGTATTGTTCAGACAGAAACTTCTTCTTGAAGTACCTTTTAAAAGTACTCCAATTGACCTCTTTTTCTTTAATCCCCTTAACCCTCTTCAAATCTTGCCACCATATATCTGCCTTTCCAGAAAGTTTATAGATGGCCATTCTCGCCTTCAGCTGATTTGAATAATTATAAATCTGAAAATATTTTCTCATCCCGGATAACCAGGATTCCACCTCTTCTCTTTTTTCAGTTTCTCCATTGAAGGTTGGGGGTTTTATTTTCTTGAACTCCTCAGAAATCTCTTCATAAGGCCTGTACTTTTTCTTCCTTTTATACAACTCGGCCTCACTACTGTCACTAGTAGTGTAATAGCTCTGTTGTTCCTTACTTCCTTCTGATGATGAACTGCTATCAGGTTTAGCTAGTTTCATTTTTTTGGACTCTTTTTGATGGCTAGCTTCTTCAGATTCAGACCTTCTATTTTTCTCTTCAGTCTGAAATTTCTCTAATAGAATTTGATTTAACTCCTCTTGAGTCTTCAGAATTCTTTCATTATCCTTTTTGACTGTTTCTATTTCAGTCTTTAAACTCTTTATGGTCTGCATCAACTATGAGGAGTGAGCAGTTATCTCCTCAATCACAGGTTCTCTGGACATCTGTCTGGTCTCAGTGTTTGGAGATTCCTCCTCAACATATTCTCCGAAGTTCTCCATACCTGCCTATTAAATTCAGAAAAAATAATTTTCTGCCTTTCACATAAAACAAAATACAGGTTAGTATATTATTTTTACTGTTATGCGGAAAGTAATTGGGCCACATCAAGGCCTAGTGTTTGAACCATGCTCTGATAACACATGTCATTACCCCAAAATTTCGAAAAATTTAAAACTTTTTAAATAGCATATAATCACATTAAATGTAGTCATTAACTGTTTGATTAGTTTATACTACTAGAATTGTAACTGAATGATCTTTACTTGTGCTTGATTTATATGATGAGTTTCTTGTCAGTCACTGATTGTTTTCTGTTTGCAACTGCAAAGGGGATTGCTATGATAGACTGGGCTTACTTAGCTTCTAAGCTAATGCAACAGTTTTTCTTTCTCTTATAGATATATAGGTAAAGTTCAGGTCGCTGCTAACAGATCTTTTAAAGTAATAGATAACAAATTGTTGTACCAAATCATTCAGTAAAAATATAGATATATATGCATGTTAGCCAGTCTATCAAGCTTTTACAGGTAAATCTTTTCCTATAAAATTTTCTTAAAATCTTACTGAAAGAAAAATTGGTATTTACTTAGAGAAATGATAGCTGTTTTTCCTTTATAATATCAACATTAAGCATTTTTATGAAGTATTGAATCATTTGATGAGTTTACTGTAATGCAATCATAGAGGTAAATAATAATTCTTGTCTAATACAGTAAACTGGGTTATCATAATCAGACACAATTTACTTATCTATTATTATCGCACCATGCCAAGTTATAATATGTTTACCAATGTAAAGGATCTGGAGTTAATAATATTGATCTATATACTTTTCTTACTTCCAGAAATTTCATTATTCACTATCTGATACATGTCTTTTCTTAACATTTAACGATTTACATTGGTTGGAAAACTGTTTCTATTTCCATGACGACAATTGAATAATATCTAAAGCACCTTTAGACTTGGTCCTAGATTTATCATGATCAAACTTATTATGAGTATCCAGGTTTAAAATATCATTAAGAATGGTGATAACCATTTACATAAACTGCTAAACATAAATTTACTTATCAATCCTTGTAACTCTTTGTGCTTGAAGGATGACAAAAGCCTAAAAGCTACCATAAAGAATATAAGACAAAATGAGAGGTTGTAAAATATAACAACGATGAATCCAAACAACTGGAGTAATCTCAAACCAAAAATGGTAGTTTATAAAGCTAGATTTTCTAAGTCAAAGTTCTAGTATGACTAGTTCTTTTAACACCTAAGCAAAACTATGGCATTAGGTATTAAAGTTTGTAGATTGATAAACAACTATATTTAACATTGCTCTACTATTTATAGACTTAAATGATTTGTTTGGGAGTCAAATGATTTGGAAAAACATTAGACTTGACCCACTCGCATGCAATAATTTAAAGTGCTGTCGTGGTCGCTTCTCGGCCATGCACTGGTGGTTTATAACGTTGACTCAACCTTAAATTTTATCATTTTCTCCCTCGCCTTCGGGCTTGGAGGATCTGCAAAACCCTCCTGGTTCTGTCTTTGCTGTAGTATTGTGAGGTAGCAGCTTGCATGCTGCTCGAGTTTCTTCGTGCTCCTTTACTGCTTGTGAGAGTGTCGAAAGTTTGCTGTTGGCGGTCATCAGCTTGTCAAAAGCCTAGGGTATTTTCTGCAGCACCACTCTCAACCCTGTCACTGCGTGAGTGTGAGTCTCGGCTTGCTACTGTTAAGCTTCCATCGTGGGAGGTTTCTTTTACTTCTGTCAGTTCTACCTTCTTGGTGGCGGAGGAAGGGTTTTATGCATCTGTTGGTTCGTGGCTAACAATTTAAACACGATGGCTGCCTTTCCTTAAATCTCATCGGTGAGTTACAGCTCAGTCCTTTTTCTTTATTCATGAATACAGCTTATCCATAAAATGATAGGGTTTTTAACTAATAACTGCTCCTTCTTTTGCAGGTTGATCTCCTCGTTGTAGAGTGGAAAGCACCAGGTTTCAACTATCAGCTTCTCTCCGGTAAGCTTGGTCTCGACACGGCGTTCCCCTTGCTGGTTTACTTAGGACTGTTAGTCAAGGGTTTGAGTGTCACGATGCTGATGGTTCCTTAAGCTTTGTTTTAAAATTTGATTGTATGTTAAAAAGAATTTTTAACAAGCTAAACCCTATGCTGTGCAAGGGTGTTGCGACCGTGGTCGATAGTGTAAATACTTATTTTTTTTCTGCGTTTAAGGTTTTCTATAAAAGAAGTTTTGTATCTATAAAAAAAAAGGCAATGGCTGCGAGCCTGCCTGTATAATGAGGTTACGGCTTCAACATTTTGTTTCTCTTACTGTGCTCTTAACTTGTTCAGGGTTTTTACCCGAGTTTTTGTAATACGATTTATAAAATAAAAAATGTTCCTGCAGCTTGAGTTTGTTTAAAACATGCATATTGTATTAATGCTCTGTACAGGAAAATAATAAGTATATAAGGGTTTATAAAAGCAAATACTGTAGACTTAGAATGCGGCTGTAAATGGAAATGTTATTTTAATTCTTAATCTTTGATTTATTTATATGAATTGAACTTATAGGGTTCAACCCTAATTTTTCTACAGTTGTGATTCAGTTAATTGCTCAACCTTGAATTAACATTACAGATCCTATGGTTGACTGTGAACAAAATAAAAATGGAAGGTTTAAACCTTAATGGTTAAGCTCGACTCTCGAGCAATTTATGGTTCTGTATTATATGTAATTTTACTATTAATAAATTCTTTTTACAATGTTACTGTATGTATTATTTTTCTTAAATTATAAATGTATATAGGATTACACCCTTATACTATTATCGTATCTGTTATTACTATTTGCTTATTTGCTTCCTTATTGTAGGTTGTGTTATAACACTGTAATTCATTTTAGTAAAAAAGGGTTCTGTACATTAAATATTTTCCAGCTTATTGTTTTAATAAATTTGTTATTAAGTTTTCCTTACAGGTTTTTATATCCTTACTTCTATTTATTTAGAAGTTATAAAAGCAAGTGTAATTTTTTTGAATTAAAATGATCTATTGTATTCTTATTAATTATTACTATTGTCTTTTAATAATGTTTATTTACTTTACGATGCATAGTGTATGACTAGTTCATAAATATACTTTATTTATTTACACTCTAAGTATAAATAAAATAAGTTTGTAATTGTATAATAATATACTACTTGAATGTTATTGTTATAATGTATATAATGTTGATACATTATTGGTAATATAATAATAATACTACTTCTTCTCCAAGTTACTATGATTGTTATTTTAATATTATTTACTCAATGTTTGGTTTGGGTTCTTTATTTAGTTGTATTACCTGAATATTTCTATATATTATTTATTTAATATTATTTAGTATGTTTTCATATACCTATCTATATGAATAACTGTATATATGATAGCATTCATTTACCATAAATAAAAATAGAATATCAGTTATGAAATATGCTTTAACTTAGTTAAATAAAAGAGTATACAGTACTTAAATAATTACATTCTTAACTATTTTGCAGAATGATACAAATAGGATTCATCTGTAATATCAAACAGATAATTAACAGATACATAATTATATCCCACTGTCAGTTTTGTTTTATTTTAACTCTAAAAGGTTAAATCCTCTTTAAAACTAGAAGATAACAATCATAACTTAAACTGCATAAATACTTAGTCCATCTTTTCATTTTTACAGCTAGTATTTACAGAAAATAAAGATACAGTATTAGGACTAGTTTTTAAGACTGTAAGAAAATAACTTATGAATTTGCACAATTACTTGTAGAACTGCAGGTAAATTAGGAAAACTCGGTTAAGAAGAATACTACTTCTCATCACCGAGATACTGTGCTAGAGTACGCTCTGGTGATACCAGATGTGGAAAAACACAGTACCATTAACAGATTTAAATACTGATATTCTAAGATACTAACTTTACTGTTACTAACTGGCTCTTCAGACATATAAAATAACCACAACATGCATCCATTCATACTCAGTAAACATAAAGAAATAATTAACAGAACCTGATTAAGCTGTGGACTACAACAGCAATGGGAGGCCGTTCCTCCCTACCAACTCCTGGAGAGTGCTCAGACAACTACTTCTCAGGACCCCCGAGCTTGCTCTGGTCTCCCTGGCTGGAACTAGGTGCAGCAATGTCAGATACCAGTCCTCAAACTCAGTATGAATACAGAACTTATCAGCAAGTCCTCCCAGCTAAAGCTGTAAATAAAATCAAGTTACTGCAGCAATCCACTCCAAACACTTCCTTACTATTTTTCCCTCTTTCCTCAATGAAATTCCTAAATAACATTCACCTGAATGAATTCTCTCTGGAATAAAATCTGAGTAGCCCCCAGCTCTCTTCATTGAGTACTTTTTAAAAAGATTGCATAGGTCTTTGTTGGGTTAACTGTCATTTAATGAGCCACCTGCCCTGATTCCACTTTCTTGGGGAATCATGACCCAAAATATAGGGAAGTTACCACCTACAACTTAGGAAGTGTTTGAGGATGCTGCCACTTGTTTTTTGCCTTTCCACCTAGTTCCATCCACCAGTTTGACCAGTAACCTCTTTTAACAGCTCTCCCATGCTGTTGTTTCCATAATTTATTTATTAATAATAAAATATTCTGAATTACACTCCATTACTGTTGACTCTGTTGAGTCATCAATCCCTACTTAGGATTAAGTTTAACATAATGTCTCAGAAATATAATAAAACAAATTACATAATTTTACAAAATTAGAGTATGTGACATAGCATGCGAAGCAACAATAGAAAATGTTTGTTGTGAGAGCCCATCGACATTAACTAGCCACGATGTGGATTTTTCCTCTTTCGGATGAATACAACAACTATCACATGCATCATCCCATCATTTTGATTCTAATCATGTCACTGAAGCTTGCAACAGTTATGACCTCGTTGCCCCCTTTTAATATCTTTCTCCATTCAACTTGACAGGCATCGAAAAACTTCAAGGATTATTATTACGTATGCATGGTAGGGATTGATATTTTAAAGAAGTATAAATTATTATAAGAATTTGGTAAAAAGATGATTTGAAGGAAATTGTACCTGAAACGTAAAAGTGATGTTTTACAAAATTGACTGCAACCAAAGTGGTGTTACAGTAAAAGGAGAATTGTTTTCTAGTATGACACTTAGGAGATCTAGTAAAATTGACAATGGCCTCCCAGGAACTGACTTTGCAGCTTTCATAAATATATTATATATATGGTTCTCAAGTTGTTTCGTGCAACCAAAGTGGTGTTACAGAATTGTTTTTGTTTTGTTGCGTAGTTACTCCTTTTTCAATTAACATGAAGAAAAATATTTATTAATTAACATTTGCATTTGATATTAACAACATCCATTTTTGCAGAATTGTCATCGTTTTGTTGCAATAATGGATTTTATATTGTTTGAGGTTTATTTCATTGCATTTTTTTAGTTTTCAGTTTGCAGAAACCTTTGAAGTTTGCTTGCGAGTAGTGGATATTACAGAAACAAAGTTTTCTTGCAAGTGGATATTACATAAATCCAAGCATCTATAAGCCTATATTATCAAGACATATATCCATTTATATATTATCAGAGAGCTATATATGTCCGTTTATATTACTAGGCAATTATATATATATATATCAAGAGGACCAATTCAATCAATGGCCCTGAGCACATACCTCTATTATAGAAAGAGTGTATAGAATGTATTATGTCTTTCTTTCTTGGATAATTGCGACTCTTTAATCCAAAATGGGTAAACTTTTCTCTTCTTAGATTAGAATAATTTACTAAAACCTTGTTGAACCTGCATTACTTATACTCATATGCTAGAGACCTTACCTTATAGCCTTGAATCATATGCTAGAGACCTTATCTTACAACCTAAAATTTATCTTTATTACCTGCCTCACTATAGCCTTCCCCCTCTAAGCTCCCTTTACCTGCGTTTCAATATTGCTTTTAATATTGGATAAGAAAGCAAAATCAGCTTCTTGATTACAGTTCCAAATCACTTTCATGTATTCGCCACATTAAAGCTATGCAGAAAGGAATCACCTATCCTTAATGAGAACATGAATCGCCTATAAATAAAGTAGAAATAAAAAGCGTGATGTCGAAGCCATGCATCAGAATCCACAATCCCATAGAAATCGCCACCTTTGTGCAAGGTAAGGTATGGGAGTCCCAAGGAAACTATCACCGCCACGTTTAAGACATGCGACATGGTCCATTAAACCCTGACTTCATCCTTGCAGCTATATGGAGGCCCAAGAGTATTGTGCTGGATTCCCTGAGTGCTGCATAAAATGAAGGGTAGTCACTGCTGTTGTGTAAAATAATGGCCATTGTTTTAGCTAAAGCCGGTTTTCCTTCTTAATCCGAATGATTTTTTCTTGTGAAATGGCATCTTTTCTGCTAGAAACGGACTGGAGTTGTTCGTTGGACATAAACAATAAACAATGGATATGAGAAACTTGTTATACAAATGAATACACCGAGGTTAGTAGTTTCTTCTGTGGCCTTCATTTTGCCTCCTGTTTGAATGTGAATGTGAGGAAATGGTCTGTAAATTATAAATTGATGTGGAGACTTTGTTCTTCTTTTATTTGGGAATTTTGATTAGTTAATCTCTTCTCTTTATTTGTGTTCTCAATTTCGGAATTCCATAGTTATTGAGGTAGTTTTTCATTAAGCTGTGATTTGCCCCATCAAAACAGGCTCTGCGTTTTAGTAGGAATTGGCCCTCGGGTTTTCTGCATTTCCATGTAATTTTGAAGTTGAATTTGGGTTTTTTCTTCTTACAGGTACAGGTGGACAGTACTGCAAACAAGCATGGTATTCTGTTGGACGCTGGCTGTTCAAGTGCTTATGTTTCTTCAGATGGAAGATGATGGTTCATGGACTGTATGTATGTTTGTAATTAATGATATTATGTTTCTGCTGTTTTTGTAGGTTAATACTCTTACCATTACTCTATTCTTGTCCTGCCCAGGCTCACAATTTCTTCTTTTTCATGTCACAGATGATAATGGCAACAAAGTTACCGATGAAAGCATAATTGAATTGGGTACATCGAGAAGGTAGGCTTGAAATACACAAATATTTATATTTGAATCTTATAAGAGGAAAGGAAAGGTTGCATTTTTAGCTGATATCAATGTGCCCCTCAATCATTCATTATTTTAAAAATTAACCCAAATTTAATATGTGACAAATAAAATGATACTATGTTTTAATGTTTTAATATTGTAAATTTTCAGATTTAAAATATTTACATGCACGAGTTAAAGGTATCTATATGACAGTTTTCATTATCTTAGATAAAATATTTTGAAATGCTTTATCATTTTTTATATTTTGTGCTTAAGCATAAAGGAATGGAATAGCGACCTATTTTAAATTTGTTAATAAAGTTCATTACTAACATTTAAAATGCATACCAATGTTTTATTAGTTCCTTCCGAAATATGAACATCATTTCGTTTATCATGAACACTTACACGTAAATAATTTATAATCAGTTTTGGATTTACGCAGTATGTTAGGATATGTAATTGCATGTTAATTGACTTTAAACTCCATACAGTAACTAGAATAAGCTTGTATTCATACGCGCCCAAGTTCTAGCATCTACTCTATGCAATAAAAGGGAATTGGAAGTAATTTATTATGATTATTATGATCACTCGAATTTATTATGAGTTCGTCCATGAGTCTTCCACATATATATGTCTATTTTACAAGTAATTTTGTTTTTTCCACTAAATATATATAAAAAAATTCACCATGAAATTTAATCCACGAAACTAATCATTTAAATCAAAACAATCTCATATACTTCAACATAAACCAAGACAACCAAACTAATAATAAACCAACCAAAACAATCTCATATACTTCAGCATAAACCAAGACAAACAAACTAAAAATAAACCAAGACAAACAAACTAAAAATAAACCAGAACAACTTGTAATACTTCAGCATAAACTAAGGCAACCTGATTTGATAAGTTTGTATTAGTATCTGGACAACATATGTCAAATTTTGAAATGAATTCAGTTTGGTTTGAAGTTAATTTTTTTGAAAATAACCTGGGATAGTATTGAGTGTGAAAAGGATTCTCTAATAAGTTTTGAAAAATGCTATTCCAAACTATTACATGTGTAGAAATAAAAAATACTTATTATCTTTTATGTAGTTTGTGATCAGGGATGTCTAATACTAAGTTACTAAGTTTGGGGAGGCGGGGTTGTAGCTCTTTGCCGAGTCATGTAGCCAAAAAAAAGTATCAATGCTTGCGATAGATGAGGCTAGCTTGTAGTGTGGAGGAAACCAGTATACTGAAGACCTTGCTAGCGAGCTCTTTGTCTAGGGCGTTCAGTTTCACATCAAAATTCATTTGCCCCTTCGCTAAGCGTTTGGCCCAATCTTCCCATCGGTCTAGTCTATCAACCAAACTTATTTTGTCATTGTTAGCTTCAAGCATTCCTGCGACACTTTCATAGATAGTCTGGCTCAAGGGAGTCTTTTTATACCATAGCAAAGTACGCATCTTGGTGTATCGGGTCCCACGAGTGCAAATGGAGCCCAAATCCTCCATGAGATGCTTGAGATCTTGAATGAGCTCCTTGAGCTCAAGATATTGAAGAGTATTTTGCATTCAATCCTCCACTGTGCTCAGGCGGCAACTAACTTTAGGATGAACTACACCAGAGAAGCTTGCATTGGATTTCTCTTGCTTGGACATGATGCACAACATATGAGAATGACTCATGTCGACCGGGTGCTTGCATAATAATATTTAGAAAACAACGATAAATAACTATATTTTTTATAAATTTTAAGATGCAATAACATTTTATTATGTAAAAATATAAATGTCATTT
>LPNX010479920.1:0-110000 GCA_001517045.1 Pseudotsuga menziesii
TTCAAAATGAAGAATAATATGACGAGTGCAGTGACATCATTGATGCAAAACCTTCCAGCCACCAAGAAGAAAGGGAAGACCAGTTCAAGAAGAATGATTCCAAGATGCAGTATCGAGACCTAAATAAAAGTTCATAGTTCCATCATGCAGTAGATGGAAACATGGTGGTATACAAAGCAAGATTCGTAGAATGAGGCTTCTCACGAAAGGAAGGCCTAGACTACGAAGAGACATTTGCAGCCAGTAAGAGTTGAAACAAATACATGATGAGATTGATGAAGATCTTAACCTTTGCTAAAAGGTTGAAGATGAAATTATATACACTAGATGGATGCATAGAATACTAGTAGCATAGGAATCTACTTGTCACTCCGGTACAGAATGTTTTCAGTGCATAGAGCATAGAAGACAGAGGGAGTATGATGCTCCGCTTCAGAGGGAGTGACTACAGAATATCTTGAGGTTCGACATGGTACAACAGGATGAGAAGATTATTGATGACTCTAGGCTTTACTGAAAGTAAAGTGGATTCCAACCTTTGCTTCAAGGTTGAAGGTAGAAGACTAGTGATGCTCCTGTTATGTGTCGATGCACTATTTTCTAGGTATGGAGGTGTGGCAGAGTGCAGATGGAATCTTCCTTGGACAAAGGAAGTATGCAGTAGAGATCCTAAAGAGGTTTGGGATGATGGACTGCAAGGCTATGGCCACACCCATGGCATCGAACCTGAAGCTATTGAGTAATGCTTCTTCAGAGACGGTTGATGCTACGATGTATCGTCGGATGATTGGGTCATTGATGTACCTGACGAACACGAGACCAGATATTTTCTTTGATGTGAACACCTTGAGCCAGTACTTGACAGATCCGAGAAGTGTTCACTTGGTTGCTACAAAGCATATTCTGAGGTACCTGAAGGGTACAATTGATTATGGGCTCAAGTATGATGCAGATCAGAAGATTAACCTTGGGGGTTATGTTGATTCAGATTGGGCAGGCAGTGCCATCGACAGGAAGAGTACTTCTGGATTTTGCTTCAGTTTGGGATCAGGTGTGATCTCTTGGTTTAGCAGGAAGCAATCCTATGTGGCACTAAGTACAGCTGAAGCAGAGTATGTCGCAACTTGTTCAGCTAGTTGTGAGGCAGTATGGCTACGAAAGCTACTGTCTGAGTTATTTGATCTCCCATTAGAGGCTACTAGTATCTTCTGTGATAACCAGAGTTGTGTGAAGCTGTCCAAGAACCCAGTGTTTCATGACAGGTCGAAACACATAGAGATCAAATATCACTATATTAGGGATATAGTGCAGAGAGGAGCTGTGAAGCTCCTGTATGTTGCGACAGACGAACAGATTGCAGATGTGCTGACGAAGCCACTAGCCAGGGTGAAGTTCGAGTACTTCAGAGAGAGACTTGGCGTGCTTCAGATCGAGGATACTTCGAGGAAGAAGTGATGGACACATTTGCTGAAGCCATTCAAAGCATGTTGGAAGGGGGATCCTTCACATGGCTGTGGATGTAAGTGCTGGATGATGTGTGCTTGGACCATGTATCTATATATGTATCAGGTGGATACATTGTATGGTCAGGTAGATCATGTATGATGATAGATACTTGGTATGCACTATATGATCAAGATGATCATGGATGACGAGCTTCAGGATGTTGCTCCAGATGATATGCAGCAGGATGTTGTAGTGATGATGATCAGGATGATCATGAGTACATCAGGATGATGTATGGTGAGTATCAGGTTGATACTCTATGGTCGTGGATCAAGTTTTACCATGACCACATGTAATTCGGAGCCCTGGGAGATCCTATAGGTAGAGCTGTGTGCTTGTAATAGCCTGGGATGCTCTTGCGAGGTTTTGTGGTGAGGTCACATGTAATTCGGAGCCCTGGGAGATCCTATAGGTAGAGCTGTGTGCTTGTAACAGCCTGGGATGCTCTTTCGAGGTTATGTGACGCACGTAATAAGTCCTGAGGATTCCACAGTATGGCCGGTGATGATGAAGACCTGCAGGTGGTGGGCCTACATCCAGCATGAAAAAGGGATGGCTCTGTAGAACTTCCTATGACGAGATAGTACACACATGATGATGACCAGAGGAGATCCAGATTGAGCTATGATCCAGATCCAGTTATGATGACTCTGAGAGATCCAGATCGAGTGATGATCCAAATCCAGCAGTAATGATCCAGATCCAGTCCAGAGAGATGATCCAGATCGAGTGATGATCCAGATCCAGTCCAGAGAGATGATCCAGATTGAGTGATGATCTAGATTCAATGATGATGATCCAGATCGAGTGATGATCTAGATCCTGTGATGATGTCCTATGATGATCCAGATCGAGAGATGATCCAGATCCATATGAATTGAAGATGAAGATGACTTGAAGACGAAGAAGACTTGATGACAGATATTACTTGAAGACGAACATGATCCAGTGATACAGAGAAGAAGACCAATGCTGAAAATTGTGTCGAAAGAATACCTTCCTAGTTAAGAGGGAGTGTTGATGTATATGTAACTTCGGAATGTATTCTTATATGTATTTTATATATTGTAACCCGATGTTTATTCCGGAATGTTTCTATTATGTATTTTAGTCATATTGTCTTACCTCGATGTTTCGATCGGGAGGATTATTAATGTAAACAAGTCTTGTCAAGTCATTAGGTAAGTCCCCACAGTTTTGGGGCACTTGGGTTATTATACATTAATTAAGGTGTAGGCTCGAGTAAGTAATTGTAAGTTAAGCCTACATGGTTGAGTGCACTTCAAGTCAACGGACTAATATAAATAGAGAGTGTGTGTCTCTCTATTTATCACTTGTGACTTAGCTCTCTTGCTCTCTCAAGTGTGGCGCACTTTTGGAGAAGGAAATTCTTGGGCTTGACAGAAGACAGAAGGCTCCTGTTGTGAAGGGAGGTCATCTTACTGTTTTGGGTTCACATCTTGTGGTGATACTATCTTAGAGGAAGTTGAGGGGTTTTCTCCATTTATGGTTTCCCCTCCTAAAATCTTTGTGTCTCTTGTTTCTTGATGTGCTTATGTGATTGTTGTGCTTGTTATTCTCTCAGTGAAAATATCTTGTCATAATGCTAGCTTAAATGTTGAAAAACTAACAGATGATGATGTTTCAGTATTCCCATACTAAAGATATAGATGATGATGATTTCAGTATTCCCATACTGAAGATATAGATGATATTTCAGTATTTACATATTGTAGATACAGATGATGGTGATTCCGTATTTCTATACTGAATATAGAGATGATGATGCTTTCAGTATTTCTATACTGAAGATATAGATGATGATTCTTTCAGTATTCACATACTGGAGATACAGATGGTGATAGTTCAATATTCACATACTGAAGATGTAGATGATGATGGTTTGGATGATGATGTACTGACGAAGCCTCTGCCTCGAGTAGAGTTCGAACACTTTTGAGACAAGCTTGGTGTTGTTCGAAAAGACCTTCCTCGAAAGGGGGAGTAGTGATGTTGCAGTGGGATTGTATCATCCCTGGTCATTTTCGCTAAAGTGATCTGGAGACCTCGGTCCTCGAGAATGAAGAGGGATTGTATCATCCCGGGACATCTGTCCATAATAGATCCGGTGACCTCGGTCCTCGAGAACGTGAAGGGATTGTATCATCCCTGGGAACTTGCCCTAAAGTGATCCGGAGACCTCGGTCTTCGAGAATGAAGAGGGATTGTATCATCCCAGGACATCTCTCCATAATAGATCCAGTGACCTCGGTCCTCTAGAATGTGGTAGGATTGCATCATCCTTGGACATCGTCCTAAAGTGATAGGGACTAATTCTCCTGTAATCAATCTGGTGGCTTCGGTCCTCGAGAATGTGGTAGGATTGCATCATCCTTGGACATAGTCATAAAGTGATAGGGACTGAGTCTCCTGTAATCAATCCGGTGGCTTCGGTCCTCGAGAATGTGGTAGGATTGCATCATCCTTGGACATATTCCTAAAGTGATAGGGAGTGATTCTCCGTAATCAATTTGGTGGCTTTGGTCCTTGAGAATGTGGTAGGATTGCATCATCCTTGGACATAGTCCTAAAGTGATAGGGACTGATTCTCCCGTAATCAACCCGGTGGCTTCGGTCCTCGAGAATGTGGTAGGATTGCATCGTCCTTGGACTTAGTCCTAAAGTGATAGGGATTGATTCTCCCATAATCAATCCGGTAACTTCGGTTGTCGAGAATGTGGTGGGATTGTATCATCCCTGGACTTTAAGTCCAAAAATGATCCAAAGACTTTTTGTCTTTGAGTTGTGGATTGCAGGTTGTTGCTGATGATGATGATGACGTACTGATCAAAAGATCAGAGTATGATGATGACGTACTGATCGAAAGATCAGAGTGATGATGATGACATACTGATCGAAAGATCAGAGTATGATGATGATGATGTACTGATCTAAAGATCAAAGTATGATGATGACGCACTATGATTATAATGTTTCTGATCGAAAGATCAGAGTATGATGATGATGTTTCTATGTTGATGATGTTTCTAATCGAAATATCAGAGTATGATGATGATGTTTCTGATCAAAAGATCAAAATGTAATGATGATTATGATCAACAGATCAGAATATGATGATGATGATGTTGCTGCTAATCGAAAGGGAAAAGTGTTGATGATGATATTGTTGATCGAGAGGTCAAAATAATGAAGACGTTGATGATCGAAAGGTCAAAATTCTGAAGATGTTGTTGCTGATCGAAAATTCAAAGTGCTAAAGATGTTGCTGATCAAAAGGTCAAAATGCTGAAGATGTTGTTGCTAATCGAATAGTCAAAGTGCTGAAGATGTTGCTGATCGAAAGGTCCAAGTGCTGAAGATGTTGTTGCTATCTGAAAGATCAAAATGCTGAAGATGTTGCTGATGATGAAGATTGAAGATTGAAGGTGAAGACTACATGATGTTGAAAAGCTTCCAATGATTTATAGATGTGTTACCCTGCTGATGTTGATGATGTCCCCTATCTCTACTCTTGTTGTTGTTGATGTTGCTATAGAATACCCTTCTCGTTAAGGGGGAGTGTTGAAATATTGTAACTTCGAAGAATATTCTATATGTATCTTTGTGTGCTCCCCGATGGTCCTACCGAGAGAACCTCTTGTATTACATTGTACCCTGATGCTCCTAATCGAAAGAACTAATAAGAGTCATGAGGTAGTCCCCTCTAATTGTAAAGGTGGGCCATCAGCACCCCAGTGTGGTTACTTGAGCCTACATGTGTAACTCGAGCATACATGATTTAACTCGAGACTACATGTCAAATGAGTTAACTTAAGTGAACGGATGAATATAAATAGAGGTGTAGTGCTCCTCATTTGAGACACACACACTCTCACTTGTGTAGCGCATTAATGGAGAAGAGAAGTAGCTGGAGAAGGAGGAGAATCGGGCTTTGATCTCCTTGCTGGTTTTATCTTTTATCTTTTTGGGGCATCTATATTGAGGAAGCTTTTGCTGGGTTTTTCCCTTTAGGATTTTCCTAGGATAAATCTTTGTGTTCCTTTTTTATGGTTGTGCTTGTCTATCTTTCAGTGATCCTGTTTATATGCTTTTGTCATGAAAAATGAAATGAAATACTGATGTCTTAGCTAAGCATATGGAAATTTAACATATATATGCTAGAGTAGGTATAACACCTTGATATATAGCATGCTTATCTTGTTTACTGTTGTTGAGAGATAATTGTAAATGCAAGCATGTTGGAAAATCTCAAGGGGGATCTACATCAACCATCTGGAATAAAGTACACTTCATATCCCTTAGTGTTATATGTCTTTATTTCTCTTTCATATTGGACTGGATTGATTTCTGGTGTCATTCAGTCTGTTGTGGTACACCCCAAGCCATAGGAAGTTTCTCTCCATAACACAGTTGTAGAAGTCCAAAAACTATTGAATCGACATATTAGAGAATGTATTTTGAAAATATATTCCAAATCATAAACTAGAGGATCAAGCACCTCTACATCTGGAACATCTTCATATTTCCCCCATATGAAAAAAGGGTCGAAATCCATAGACGATCCTTTCTACTCCTCCTTCTTAGATTTGATAGCATCAACATAGAAACATGGCTGGGAATATGAGGATGTACTAGAAACCCTAGATCCACTAAGAAACCCTACACCTAAGAATATCATGGAGTCCTTCCCAATATTGTAGTAATGAAAGGAGAGATCATTTCGGATAAGCCTTCCTTGGAAGAAAAAAATATTAAAATTAGTGGGTATTCCTTAAATATTTTGGATCTCTGATTTAAGGGTAGAAATTGCATCTATTGTCTACACCCTAAAAAAAGTGAATAAATTTTGTAATCAATCATATTGCAAGGTTACCAATAATACACATAAAGAATCATATAAACATAACAGATGCAAGAGATAAGAATAGTGGATAGAATAACATATTATATTACTCAATACACATGTGGGTTCATACAATAAATTGAACCGATTTATTATCTAGCTCAACAACCTATATATACATTTACAAAAAAATTATAGTAACTACATGTAGGTTCACCCAACCAACATGACCAATAAGTTCAACCTAATCTACAATTAGTCGGTTAAACCAACTAGCTCCTCCAACATCTCCCCTAGGAAAAAAATATTTCTTCGTGCCAAACAAATAGGGGAGGTGGAAAAATGTCTATCTCAAGTAGTTTATAAAATTGATTTGTCATGGACTATGTTGTCTGATTGATGGCCGCTTCTATACACAAATATCCATAATGGCTTCTGCTATAACTACTAACTGGTGATGAAATTCTTCCCAATTGCAGAGTACTATCTGGATATCTATGTTCAAGGTTGTGAGGCTCAACAAGTTCGACATCTTCTGTTGTATGGACAAGTACACTATATTGCTCATGTCGGTCCCTAAAAATTGTTCTTTCTCCTCTTCAATGTCAAGTAGTCTCTTCATATGTGGGTGAATCTCGTCGATTTTGTCCAATATAGGATTGGCTTGACTTATCCATTGGTGTGCTTGTTTCTCGAGTTTGTCTAGTTGTTTTGTCTCTAATACAAGTTGGTGTTGAATTGTTTGATTCATTTCTTTTGTATCTCCTCGCTAGATTTGTAGTGATTTAATGCGCTCATGCATATTCCTCAGCTGCTGAATACTTGGCCATAATATGTGACCCAAATTCTTAGGACCTCCACTGTGACAATAAATTCCTCAAAATATTCTTTCAATACTTTATAAGATTCTGAGAATGTTGTATACTAATTTCTTAACAATACAGAATTATGTTCCGTCTTCTCTTCCTTCTTTTCATGTAGTTTTGCTTGAAGGCTAGAAATGACACTTTCAAATAGTTGGTATGATTTTTCCAATGGTATGTCAGTGTCTAATCCTTCTGGTACTGGAATGACTTGTTGTTCCAAATCTCTGCAACTCATTAGGAATCATAAGAACCATTCATATAACCCTTCTGGTTTCGGCTCATTCTAGTACTGGAAGATTTAAAAAAGAACCCTTCATAGATCTCACAGAAAAGGAGAAATCCCGAGCGAGGATCGGATCACAAGAGAACTCAGAAATAAAAACCCCACTTCATTGAGAGCAAAGGGCTAGGACTGAAATGGAAATATTTGGGGGAGGTTTCTACGGAGTAAACTCCACCTACAACATGCAAGCAAAGGATACACCAACTTGTTGAAACTGGAAATTGAGAGACAGAATAGAGTTGATCTTCTCCCAAAAATCGAATGAGAGAACAGGGTTGTGTCAGTCTTCAGGGATTTGGCCTTGGCAGGAAATCCTGCAAGCAGATCTAACTAAGGGAGAACTTTGGCAGAGAGGGTTGTGGGAGCCATATCTAGGGTTCCAAGGTCTCTCTAGAAAAATGATGCTTGATTTTTTTAAATCACACACACACACACACAAATGAATATGTGCTTTACCATGGCTCTGGTTTTGAGGAAGGATGAAATTCTACCTTGTTACTCTTAGGTTTCCCTGTATTCATACTAATTCATTCCAAGTGCATCATGGAATGTAATGTACCCTCTTATATGCACACCTCTTCCTCGCATCATGACTTGGCACAATCATATTTTGAGTCCGCACCTATGATATCCCTTCCACCCATGACCCATAACTCAATTTATCTCCTTGGCTCCTTTTTCCCTTACAAACCCCCATTGAAAAACACATGTGTTAGAGTCTAAACCTACTATATCTCATTCTATCTCGCTACCGTAGGCCCTTGTGGAACCTTCTTGCACAGATTCTAGGAAGAGACCTTGAAAATGACTACCTTGGTATATCAAAAAGAAATTTTTTGACATAAAGGTGATAATAAAGCATGATTCATTAATGACAACATCCTATTGTACATAGAAATGAAATTAATTGGGAACTTCCATGCTAGATGTTTCACATAAATGTATCTACAAAAATCGACAGTAAGAACATGGGATTCTATATTGGGACATTCTCCACTTATTTATGTGGGTGCTAGAGGATACATCAATTTTTTTTTCGCCAAGTGGAATATAAAACAAGGATAGCATTGGAAGGTCCATAGTTATAGGTACAGTCAACCTTACTCTTTTCAGATGACACGGTGGGTTTGATCCTATTCGTGAGAACATCCACACAAAGTCTCTCTAGGAAAAAATTCCTTGTCTATTGCTTGAATACTAGGACCCCCCAATATCCAAGATCATTTGGGACACACTTGGAAACTTTTGAAAATTTATCCAAAGAATGAGAGCACATTCTCCACGATGGTTGTACATATCTGTGTGGACATGCATATCTCCTTTGGGTTACCAAACCGAATCCTAATTGAAACTAATTATAATCATTTCATGCAAATTCTAGACTACAAAATGTGCCCTTCATATGCACTCAATGTCGATCCCATGGGAATTTAAATATTAGTTTCCCATATACAAAATCTAGTGAAGATATCACTTGAACCCATCTTGTAATGAGACTCATTGATTTCAGCTCTAAATCGCATAACCATAATAACAAAGGGAAAATGAAACTATATTTTTAAGAAAAGGACAATAACTCCCTAAAGGAATCCCACTCTCTCATTGAAGAAGAAATCGCAAGGGTAATTATGAGCAATTTACTACTCGACTTACTGAGTTGGAGTAGAACCTAAAAAATACGCACAGTCACGTAGCCTTCTCTTGGAGACTTGATACTATATCTCATATTCCATTCCAAGCCATGAGTATCCACAACTCCAAATCCTCATCATCTGGAACAAACCTTTTGTATTTGAGTGAATATAATCCTCCTATCTTGTCAAAATCTCATCCCTCTTCCATCAATTTATCCCTCCTTTGCATTCATGGAAATACTACACTCATTCCCAATCAATATTTTCTCTGGTTCAATCCAAAATTTTATGTTTGACTCTTCTTCTACTCACATCTACTAGATGAAGGAAAGCATCCTCCACTCATGCTCAAGAAGCTATAGAGGAGGAAGCATTGGAAGGATGACAATAGACAATCTTTGGGGCCTTTAGAAAACAGTCCCTTGGTGGGGTAAAGAAATTTTCATCATCTCAAATAACATTCAAGGCATTAGGTATACCTCCAAATAACCTAAAATTTCTGGTTCAAAATCAATCCCTATCTATTCTCCTCATCAAGGAAACAATGTGTGCTACTGAAATATAACCCAAATTCTCAAGAAGACTCTATCAGATTGCTCGTTCTTGATTTGTGTTGCTAAGGGTAACTCTATAGATCTAGAACTGGGTTGGTCATATTCTCATTCTCTTCTATCATTGGTAAGTACTACCCACTACATTTCTTCCTCCATTAATGCATTATCTCTTGCTTCCACTCTGGACCTTCTAAGCATTGACGAACTGTCACATGACCACAAAACATTTTGGGATGACCTCTTGAGATACCCCCTCCTTTCCCTTCTAAATATGATAGTGGGCGAGGACCTAAATTCCATAATTTTCTCCAGTGAATCACGGGGTTCAACTTTTTGTATCCTCTCTCATATTATTTTGAGTTCCTCCTCAGTTCCCATTGTCTGTTTGACATCAATACCTTAAATACATGCCCTACTTGGTTGAACCATCACACATCGGTCGACCATATTGCTAAGGGACTAGATCACTTCTTGCTCAAGGATTATTTTCTTGTGACCCTCCAAGACTATAAATATTTTACCCTTAAATTCGACCACTTCAATCATCATCCCGTGATGAACTATCAAAATCCCCTTGCTCCCTTCCAGTTAAATTCTCATTGTTTTAAATACAAATATTTCAATTTATGGATCCACAATTTGGGTCCCAATCTCATCATAGCCTAATTCAATGGAAATGGAAGATATCCAGTGAAACATCCTTTTTATCATGGGGAAAGTAAAAGTATTGCTTCAAAATATATTGAATGATGATGATCAAGCTCTGCTTATAGTGGGATCCATGATAGAACAAAACATAGAATCGATCACACCTCATGCATGGACAAATATTTCATAAAGGAGTTAATCTCATTGGAAAAAGAAAAATATTGTTTTTTGGCTTGGAAAGAAGCTAAATGGAGGATGAAGAGTAGAGCACTATGGCAGAAGGGGACAATAACACAATAGTTTTTCACAGGAAGGAAAATGGTAGAAGGGGACAACAACACAACAATTTTTCATAGGAAGGAAAATAGTAGAAGGAATGTTAACACCATATGTAAAATGAGAGATGGGTAGGGACTAAATGTATCAATTTCAAATGAATTTCAAATGAATTTCAAAAGAAGTTATAGAGCACTATAGAGGAATTTATTCAAAGCCCCCTAAGAGAATAATAGATATGTTTTAGCAGTATCCACTTTTTTTAACTGTTGGCTTTCAAATGAGCATAGAGAACAAATCCAAAGACTAGTCACAAAAGATGAAGTTCATGATGCGCTCCACTCTTTTTGAGTTGAAAAATAACATAGGTCAGACGGTTAGTTGGTCAATTTCTTCATCTATTTCTGGAACATGATGGCTGATGACCTTACTGTTATAGTAGATCAATCTCGTTAATAAGGTGAATCCAACCTCCCCTAAACTCTACTAATATAGAAAACATTCCAAAGTGTGATTCTCCTAAGGGTTTTATCAATATATACCATTCTCCTTATGTAATTGCATTACAAACTTATTGTGAAAGTTATAAGCAGAAGACTCGGTCCAATCCTATCCCTAAGATAAATCTAGAACAATATGGTTTTCTAAACATTTGCTACATACATGATTACAAGAATCCCTCCACTCTATCAAGAACAAGCAATAGTTTGACTCTATCATGCTTAAAATTGAATTATCCAAATCATTTGAAAAAGTTAAATGGATTTTCCTTACCTCATCTTAATCTAGTATGGCTTCCCTCATGGCTTTATAAATTAGATAGAAGTATGTTATTAAGGTTTCCCTTTTTCCATTCTGGTAAATGGATATGCATATACTTTTGTAGGGATGGACGCTTTCACTTGTGCTTTCCCTTATCATCATAGATGTTATCAATCGCTGCATCAATTATAAGAAAACATCTGGTGGTCTCACTGATATTAAAATTGCAAGTCTTCATAACTTTTCACAAATCTTATTCTTGGACGATATCCCCATCTTTGGGAAATCCTCTATTTCTAAAGCAAAATGTATTGATCGAAATCTAAATCCGTTCACTACAGCCACCGGTATGGACATAAACATCAGAAATTCGACAATCCATTTTTCATGATTATCTTTTCGGTCTCTTATCTTAAAGTTCCTTCCTTTTACTAAATATTTTGATGACAATCACTTCAAATATTTAGTAAATCTTTTAAAGGATAACGACAATAAGATCCAAGAATGGATTTGTCTTACCTAAAAAATAAAAAGGTGATTGGGGCCTTGGTATAACAAATGGATATCTATGGTTGGACAATTAACCTTAATAACGAGTGTTATAGAGGCAATCCTTGTATTTTGGATGTTAATGGCATTAACTCCAAAAGTTGTTATAAACCAAATAAAAAATATGTGCACATCATACATGTGGTTGGGGAACAAAGAAGATCCCAGTCCACCTCTTTATATATGGGAACTTCTTTTTCAACCAAAAGGACTGGAAGGGTGGGGTCTCAAACAACTCCATCTATTCTATTAGGCATTGGCTATGAAAATATTTTGGTTATTGATCACTCATATGGGCCCATGGCATGAGTGTATGACTTGGAAATACATTTCTCCCCTTTCAATTACATCATAGATTTGATATCCTCATAGAATTCCATCTGTTGGATCCTTTTTATGGATAGAAATAAAGAAATATTATCATATAGTCCCAAATTATTTAGCTTGGGACTAGGGTATTGGGAATTCAATCATGATCAGTGTGGATCCCATTATGGGTCTCTCATCAGTTGATCTCCTCCTGATGTAAATGATACATATTCTTCACCCCAAATGCATTGATTTCTTATATGATATATATGAATATTTATCATCCAATCTATAACATCTCGCTTAGTGCACTACACAAAACAAGGACTAACAGAGAAATATATAGAGCATTGGAATAGATACATAATTGGACTAAGGAAATGCCATATTTTTCTCACAAAATAACCTGACAAAATAAAATGGATCAACAACTTTGCAGATGGCACATATATGGTTAAAATAGGATACAAAGCATTAGCCCAAAACATTCCATATGTTGGCACATGGTGGTGAACTAAGTTGTGCAAGATACATTCTCCTACAAAATCAAAACTATTTCTATGGATAGCCCTAAACAACAAAATGTTAACATTGGACAGTTTGTGGAAGTGAGGGAAATTTGGGCCTGGCATATGTGCACTCAACATGGGAAATGAAAAAACGATCTCTCACCTATTGGTTAACTTCCCTTTCACTCATGAGGTATCAAAGCTTTCTCATCCCTATAGCCTAGAAACTTGGATAGAATGGGAAGGGAACACCCTTATCAAGGCTTGGGATGATTGGAAGCAATAATGCAAATATGAAGAGTGATTCCAAGCACCTATAATGGAGGTTTGAGGAATATGGTTCACCAAAAATCAAGTAATATTCAAGGACATGAATCCATCATTGATTGAGGATATGCTCAAGATTATGTCTACAATATTCTCACTGCATAAGAAGAAGGTTCAAAAAGCCAAAGTAGTCCCACCTCTCACACTTGACAAATATAGTCCTCAGTATTTTTGCAATGGGGTGTCTCAAGGTAATCCAAGGAATAGTGGAGTAGGGGTTGTCATATACTTAAATGGTTAGACCATATAATACAAGCAAGGTACAAGGAACAACACAAGTAATTATGTAGAGTTAATTAGTGCTCTCACTGTGATCACATTGGTAGTTGAAAACAATGTACAACAGATCTTGATTCTCTCTTATTCAAAACTAGTCATAGATTGGATCAACAAAACGATCATGTACTCAAACATCATATTAGTTCACATATTACATAGAATACATTTATTGATCCCAAGATTCAACAACATCATTTTCAAGCACATTTTTCATGAACACGACACAAAGCAGACACTCTAGATAAACAAGAATGTCAACTACAGGAAGGAATTCTCATCATTGAGCATTCAAATCACACATGCCTCTTATCTCTCAAGGAGATCAATGTCATGTAAGAATCTAATTTTTTGAAGGGGACCTCTCAATATGACTAATGATGGCCTCTAGTTTATTTTCAATCACAACCATATGTCAAATTCACAATTAAAATAGATATTTATTTTGTTAAAACCTTTTTTGAATATGAAAACTAATGTTAATCACTAAAAATGATCATTTATACATGTAATATGACATAATAAGACTATCTTCACTTCACCTTGATATTTAATCTATTAATATTTCAAACCTTGAGATAAGTTCACTATTTTTACTTTATTTGTTTCATTTAGAATTTTTTTGAGAATAACATGTGTTCAAGTTATGCATATTCCCAACTTTTTAAGTGGACACTTCATCCATGATTAAAGAAAAAATAACTTCCACTAATCATCATTACAAAAATAGTTTTGAAAATATTAGTAACGTTAAGCATAACACTAATATATGTTATTCTCCCAAAGATACAATATCAATAAGATAACTATGAAAATATTCATTTTTAAATATTTTATTTTATTTTATTTAAATATATATATATATATATATATATTTTTTATTACAATGTAGCAAACACACTTGAAATTGCCCAATTATATAAAAAAGATGACCCACAATGATTCTCTACCCTCCATTTTTATCTTTAATAAATAAAAATTTCAAATTCTAAAGTAAGTAAAGTGATTTTATTTTATTTTTCTTCTATTACATCAACCAATTCTATGCGTCTCCCTTTTTTTTTACAATATGTATCCTCTTAAGCATTCATTTGCTCAATATTGGAATATTACGATGAAGTGCAGCGGAAAAAGCCCTGGGTGAATGATATTGATTTTGCCAAAGTCATTAAATTTTGCCTCGATCACTTGAAATGACCCACTTGCACAAGCAAGATGACCAAGAATGTTTCTCTCAACTCCATTTTGTTTTATAATATATTAAAATTTTAAACACATTGATAAGTTAATGACTATAATTTTTTTTTCTAATATTTTATTGCATCACAAAAAACAACTTTACACATTTCTTTTCCATTTTTTAAAAATGTTTTCTTTTTGTTTTTTAAATGTTTTCTTTTATCACAACATGGCAGGCATGACTTTTGTCAATCTTGGAATATTATAAAGAAATATAGTGGAAGAAGTAGTGGGTATGTATTCAATTAAAGTTTCTTAGGACTTGTACCTAGGTCTAATCGCTTGAAATAGCCCACTTGTATAAGAAAGATGACAAGATGTGAAACTTGTCTTTGGGACATTTGAACATTAGTGGTTTGAAAATTACCACCTTCATTAAACCAGTGAATCAAAACCCATTAATTCTGTACATTACTTTGAAAAATATTCAAATTTTGTTTTTTCTCTTTTGAATCAAAAATTTGTCATATCAATAAAGTTTGTAAAGGAACTCTAAACATGGAATAATGGCACTTTCTATGTATAGTTCAGCATAAAACAAATTATCAAATTAACCACATGATCATTTTGGATAGGAGTTAACTTTTGAACCGACCGTTTGCACCGATCGGACGACCACGGTCGCGTGAGCGGTCACGTCCGACGACCGCGGTCGTCCGATCGGTGCAAATGGTCAGTTAAATAGGATTCTCCTTTTGGATATGGATTTACCATTTAACAACGAAATAAAGGATGTGTTGCTTTCAAGTTGCATCCTAGTTAATATTTTTGGTCAAAGTATGGTGCATCTTTTAGGACGTGTTTCTTTGAGGTTCTTAAACAAGAAATAGAGTTGTATAGCAACTAAGTCCTGGCCTATATTTGAAGGGAATTAAATCTATAAATGAATGTATTTACCAAAATGTGTTTTTTTAGTGATATGATGTCATGTTGAAAAGAGTTTTTTTACAATATGGTTTATGTTCGTGAAATCGGTTGTAGAATTGAACAATAATATTGGTAGTGAAATCTCCACATATGATGTAAATATAGAGAGGAGGTTGTGGGAGGATGTGACAATGTTTACATATCAAGAAAAAACAACATTAGTAATTAACACATATGTTGGAAGACAATTGTAGAGTTAAGAATAAGTTTTATGTTGAGTATATAAATCAATAAATTAAATGAGAAATCATAAAAATTTAAAACATGATAGGATTTTTCACAATAATAAATAATTGTCCTCATAAAAACATTAAAATTAAATTATATAGAATTGGTCGTATTAAGATCAAAAATCACATGAAAAATGACTAGCAATTTTTTTTAAAACAAAAGTTAAAAATGACATGTAAAAGTTGTCACATGGAACTTCATTAAAATTCCATATTAAATGTTCTTAATTTTCTATTTGTGTTTTAAAAATAAAGACACACTATGAGGGATTTATTTCCCATCAATGACCTCTTTGATCAATTATGGAATAAAATGAATGAAATCTAAAATTTATGAAATTTATATTTAGCTTTCAAAATATTTAGTTTAATGAATTGTTTTTTTTTAACATTGAAAAACATTAAAACATGAAGTTGAAGTAATGTAAAATCAAATCATTTTAAGTTGCAAATGAAAAATATACTTCTTGCTTTGGCAATGATTGATAAATCTATGTAAAATTTACCACAAATTGAAGCTAGATTATCGTTAGTAAATTCTTAGTATTTTACAATTAAACCACAACTATATATATAATCTAGTGGTAAAAATTATAGTGGTCCAGATTAAATCGATCCTTTCCTGAGAATTGTCGCAGGAACAATTTGGTTTGTAAGGATATTAAAATACTTAGGATTTAGTTAAGATAAACTATGTATAATGTATCTTTAGGTAAAGTGTGTTTCTTTAGCATGCATTTGTACATGTGTAATCAGACAATCATGATATGTTCTAGACATAGAATGATCTAATGGTTCATACTCACGTCAATCTCAACAGCCATTAATCCGTGGCTTGACACGCGATTGGTCCGTGATCTCAATTTAAAGAGCATGGAGGGTCATTTGCTCAATGGTTCATTGTGAGAAACTCAATGTAACATTTATTTTCTTTTGCATTATATATTTCCTTCAGTAGTTATTTGGCTTAGGTCATGGATTGTTTCCCTCTTAGAGGGCTTTAACGATGTAAAAACATCTAGGTGTATTGATATGTGATTTGTTTGTTTGAGTGGTTGTTGAAGGTGTTTGATCTTTTGGAAATACATTGTGTTATTCGAACATTGTATCAGAGCTCTTATGAAGTTCCAATTTCAATGGTGATGAAAATATTTAACCAGTGTTATCGTATGCCTCAAAGGATTTCTGTTTTTTTATATTTCTTTGCATTTATGGTTATAGAGGAGTGTTCAATTGCATATGAAGTGTTACTTTTAGTTGGAAACACTTTATTTTCACTGAAAAGGTTTCCATTTTCCTAATATACGGCCTTTTTACCAGATCCAGAGGTATATTGTTTATAGTTATGCATTTTATAAATTTTTCCTCATGTTCTTTTAGTTTTTCGCTTGGTTT
The DNA here is from genome assembly GCA_001517045.1 of Pseudotsuga menziesii. Lineage (NCBI taxonomy): Eukaryota > Viridiplantae > Streptophyta > Pinopsida > Pinales > Pinaceae > Pseudotsuga > Pseudotsuga menziesii. The sequence goes on from LPNX010479920.1 coordinate 17,155, forward strand.
TTTGTTGTATTTATGATGTTTTACCCTCCGTGGGTTTTATTTACTACGTATGATCATTTCCATGTGCTTTGTGTGAACTTGGTAAATGATAAACAATGAGAAAAAATATAATTTTTCAAGTACGCTAACCAAGGACTAACCCCAAATCAAAGACATTTTAGTTTCATGTTTTTTTTAAAGTTTTTGTATGGATGTGTGAAGTGTCTTTCTGGCCAAAAAAACAAGGTTTTTGGGGTAAGCTCATTCTTCAAACAACAACAACCCTATTATCCTCTATGATATTACTAAATCTTAACAACAACAACATTGTTCTCCTCCATAGAATTACTAAATCTTTTCCTGATATCACTTGGCTGAAAGTTACTTTAAAAAGTAAGAGACCTTGCGTTAAAATCCTTCTCTTTGTTAAATTTTATAAAATTTCATGTGTCTTTAACTTATAGCATAACTACATTTTAAAATTGATTCCGACTTGTTTTAAAGCAACTGATATATAAAAGTGAGCTTATATGAAAGGTTAGTAATGGGGGGTTTCTTTACTATATTTTTTTCTCCCATCACCATGTGGATCAGCCTTTGTCTTCCATGTGGCTCCTTGGCTCTTTTTTAACCTTTCTTCAAAAGGGCATAACTTTGGCATCTAGAATCCATTTTTAGTGTTATTTTTTATAATTTCTCATTTTTTCGAGATCTTTGCATATTGACCATTAGTTGAATAATGCAAAAGTGCTAAGACAAAAAAGAAATGTATTTATGGTATTCTTTGACCAAGATTGGTCCCTCTTATTCTATTTTTTGTATCTACCTTTTAATCCATAAAAAAATATCTAGGGACTAATTATGTGGAACCCACTCTTGAGTCTTCTGTGATTCCTTGATTAGAGAGAAATGTAAGATTATACATCTTGGAGTAGTCATCACTACATATACATATAGAAAAGCCTTAATGGCGCAATAAAAGAATAAAATAAAGAATCCCAAGAAGAAACATCCTCACAACAATAAGAAAAATAAGGGTCCAAAACATTTTGAGTCAACTCATCCTTCCAATTATGACAAAGGAACCAAATCAAAAGGTAAAAAGACTAAGCATCATTGCAATTACAGGAAAGATGTTCATGTGGAATCCAAGTGTTTCCAAAAAATGGAAATCTTGGAAGTAATGATGAAGAAACACAACATCAACCTGCATTTGTCTTCTCGCTTTACAATTCATGGACATCCACTATTTGCTTTTGGTTTTTCCTTCAATGTGTCCTATTCCTCTTCCTCTACTGAGTGGATAATTGATTTGGAGGATAGAGCCATATTTTATGATCTAAATGACTGCAAGACTAAAAAAATATTTGTTAGTGATTATAGATCTCTTAATGTTTTAGGATATTGAACATTTCAACTAGATGATGGTCAGTTCAATGATGTATTATGTGTTCCAAAAAATTCCTGCAATTTTTTGTCAGTCTATTAAATCACTCATTTTGGTGAAGGTAAGACTATAACTTTTACACCTCACAAGTTTTAATAAAGGATTTCAAATATCCTAAACATGTCCTAGCTATTGAATTGTTGATGATATTACAAGGTTGTACATATTCAACAACTTTGGGTCATCACCTTTTCCCTCTATCTGTATTGCTCCTAGCGGTGACTTGAGAAAACTTTGGCATTAGTGATTTGGTCATTTAAACTATCAGTCATTGTAACAACTATGTACTATCCCTAGTAGTAACCCCAATTTATATACCAAGAAAGAAGGAACCCATATTATCATCCTTGTTATTTATGTTGATGGCATTATTCTTACTAGTAGTGACTATAATTTTTTAACGGATGTAAAATCTAGCCCTAAGAAGAAATTTTAAATGACACACTTAGGACACTTGTGTTATTTTCTTGGCCTCCAAGTCTTACAAACTAAGTAAGGATTTTTTGTTTCTTGGTCTAAGTATGGTTGTGAGATTATTCATCCCTTTCACATGGATGATTGTAACCCAACCCCATCTCCCTTTCAATCGGAGTCAAACTTTTTTCCACTTGCACTATTGAGTAGTCGATTGGAGTTGGTGGAGTGGATAAATGGTCAGCATGACTGTGGCTGGTGTGACTACTACAGTTGACTAAAATTTGGGACATTGAGGATTTTTTGGAAATGGTAAACCCCGATGACTCATATTTGTTGACCATGTCCTCCTTACTTATAGGAATTTGGTTAGATATAGAAACTATAAAAAGGTGAACCTATGGGTTGTCTAACACATCATTTTGAGATGAATTTTATGTTCAACATGCAAGGTGATGTTCTCATATTAATTCTATGTGCTTTAGTGCTTCAATGATTTCTTTAGACACCACCTTTCTTCTTCGAATATTGTTCCCTTTTGTATCTTTCTTTATTTTTCTACAGTTAATGGCAAAGAATTCCCCCAATATGGTATAAAAGTTGATGGTTTTGAATATCCCTATTGTCTGCAAATCATGTTCATTTGGATATAGGTTTGATTGAATCTAAGAATAATATGTGTTGAGTGATACGGCCTCAACCTAAAATTTGATTAGATCTATTAGATTAGAAGGATGGATTCCGGAATAGAACATGTTTTTCTCAATGGACACAATTATGTAATCTGGTCTACAGATATGGAGACCTTATTGAAAGGTAAAGGTTTGTGGTCATTCACGAAGACTGTTATTACTGACCTGATGAATATTGATGTTAAATTTTCATCGACGTAAAAAAGGATTATGTTGTGGGTGTTATCACGACCTACAGTTCAAGTGAAATTCGCTTTCATATAAGCAGTATTGAGTGTCCTCATGTTGTGTGGACTAAGATCAAGAATTTGTTCAACAAGATAAATGAAGGTGAAGAGATCCATATAGAGAAAGATTTGATCTCTCTAAAACATATTTCCTTGATCAGATTGAGGAATATTTATCTCGTATCAAAGAGATACAGTTCCAACTCGGTGAATGTGGCAATGAGTTTTTGAAGAATGATGGACAACTCATTGAACTAGTTTTGATGAATTTAAAGACACCATATGATGTCTTTTGTTCCTCTTTTCAGGAAAATTGGATGTCACACAAGAAATATGGTAAGGATTTTACCTTTAATACATTATGTGATATGTTGATTAAGGACCAAAAAAATTTGCTTGAAGAAGGGAAACTTGGTGGTAAAAACCAGGCTCACTTGTTGAAAATGAAGATCAAGCCAAAAATTAAGGAGCAAGGTTGGCAAGATCACCAACTAAAATGTATATATCAACCTAAAAAAGGTAATACCCAAGATTCGTCATCGACCAAGAAGAATCGTACGAAGAATACCTATCAATATTGTGGAAAAGTGGGACATGTTGACAAGAACTATTGGAAGAAAATGAAGGATTCCGAAGGAAAGGTAAAAAACCTTGAGGATAATGCATTGACTGGAAAATTAATCATTTGACCTCCTAAAAATTATACCTTATATTTCATCACTTCCCAGGAATTGCATGCCTACCCCAATAAGTCCGAATGGATAGTGGACTTTGGATGTACTCATCATATGGAAAAGGATTCTTCTTTGTTTTGTTCCTCGAGTAGTGATCATGAATAGAACATTTATGTCATCGATTACTATGCCATCACTATTGCTGGAAATGGAGATGTTTAATGCCAGCATGGTCGCATATCCAATGTCTATCATGTACCAATCCCGAGTGAAAACGTGTTTCCAATTGCTCAATTGATGAAGACAAAGAAGATTGTTTAGTTTTGGTCGGATTGATTTATCAAAAGGATCTATCGCTTGGGAGACAACTGTTTCTTCAATGGTGTTGGATCCCAAAGACAAAATTTATATTCTTTGTGATATTCCCATGAATTTTCTTAGGACAAATAGGTTGACTACATTCATCGCTTAAACTAACATAAGAAGTTGAATTTGGCATGAACAACTTGGTCATCTAAACTTTCGAAGTATGAAGATGATGGTGACTGACAATATGGTTATTGGTATTATTAAGAAACAAATTCCAAAAAAGAGCATGAAAAGAGCACAAAGAGACCAGAAAGACTAATCCATGCCTTAATAATGAAAAAAATACATGAATAACAAGCCTGTTCAAGGGGGGAACCTCCTTACACAATATACTAAGTACATAATACAAGACAATATGAGATTATTTAAATGAAAACATGTCCTTCCTATATATAGGAGACAAAGAGGTACAATTACAACTAATGGAACTGTAACACCCCGGTTTTAACCCCGTTGCATTAAACGTACATGATGTATATGTTGTAATAATCATGGTGCGGAGCTAAAGGCAAAGGCCCCACCATTGGTTGGTTATGCTATGTTTTAGATTTAAATTTGTCATCGATGGTACATCGGGGCATGCAGCATATATTATGTTGGTCATCATGTAAAGACGCATCTATAATTAATTAAATGAATCCGACCAGCTACGATCGTGGCAACTAAAATAAGAAAAGGGCATGATTTTCCCAAGGATGAGAATGTGGGGGAATTTATCCAACTTTGGCCAATGGGGTGAAAATCCATGTGTCTTCTTACCTTGTTTTACTCCAACCAATTTCATTAAGAAATACTGCTGGTGGTTGAGGTAGTTAATGGTCTTTGGGAGTGGGGTGGCAGGACTGTCAGTCCTCACCCACACGCACAATCCATCACAGTTGAATTCACTCACCGAGGGAATTCGTACCTTCCCACAATGAGCTGAAGCACTCACACACTCCCCTTTCACGCACTGCTGGTTTTCTGTCCATCCACGCACTCTCCAATTTTGGGACCTCACGATTTTGCTTTTCATCCCTCACGTAGACATTTTTCTTGGCTCCATGAGTTGTTGAACACCCACACACTGCAATTTCGTGTCCTCCCTGTAGTTGTTCACCTTCACGCACTTCCAATTGTCTGCTCATTGTTTTCACACAAAGGAACTTTCTTGGTCTCATTCACGCAGAGGGATTCTTTCCCGTTTTTCATCTTCATGCACAGGACTTTGCTGGATTTATCCACGCAGTAGTTTTCTTCTATGGATTTGTGAATAGTGAGGCCGTATCCTTTAATCACGGGCTGATTCGTGGGTTCTACATTGTGGTTGTTCATGCACCGGTCGTGAGACTGTAAATTCGTCCCCATTGTGGTCTGGGTACCTTTTTCCCAGCGACATTGGTTGTGCCAAATGGGTCGTTGTTCCCCATGTCATTGGTAATATGTATGCTGATGCATTTTGGAGCTGTGGTGTTTTTTCCCTGTTGGAATTGTGTTTGCTGTTGTGTTTGGGACTGTGTAATTTCGCTGGGGAGTCCTTTTCCTGTTTAAGCTGTGACAGCTAAATTAATTGCTTGAGTGCAATGGTTGGTCTTCGGACTGCGAGAGGAACAGGGAGGTTGGCTTAGATTTGCTTGATAAACCTGGTGGCTGGAAACCACACAGACAGAGCTAGAGGGATGGCCTTCTTCTCCATCACCCCTAAATAGCATTGGAAGGGAATGCAGGGCCTGAGGGACTGTGTAGCAAAGAAGGGACTGATTCCTTGTGTTGGGTGTGTTTGGGTGTCTTAGAGGTCAGGATAGTTCTGGTGTAGGTGTTCTTGGCTCGGTAATGAGCTCACCAGCTTAGCAATTTGCCTTCTCCATCCCCCTAATGGCCTGATAAACCCAACTCTGTTGGCTTGGCTGTGTGTTTTGTGTGTCCTTGGCTACGTGTAAGCCTGCTATTCCCTTATTCCTTGGATAATCATGCCAAGCTCAAGGGTGGCAGCGCTGCTGAGAGATCAAGGAGCACGCTGGCCTATGGTTGGGTGGAACGTTGCAGTGACGTAGCTGGTTGCGGATCAAGTTATTCATAAGATAAGTGCTCTTCTCCATTTCTACTTCCGCAACTATATTTACTGTTAATGACTATAATGGACATGTTGAATGAATTCTTGTATGAATGTATGATGTTTCCGCTATGTCTGATAGATAATTGCATCTGTGCATGATAAATTTTCATGTGTGCATGTTTCTACTTCAATACGTTTGCTTCAGCATTCTGTTTTAGCATTTTTAGCCATGTCCATGTTCATGGGGCTCTTATCCCGCTGTGATTAAATTTTGGGTCACGTCCTCTACGCTGGTCGGAGGTATGGGGACGTGACAGGAACCAAGTTGACATAACTAATATAAAAATACTAATGAAAATTACCATTAATAGACCTAAGCTGACATCAATAATATGTAATGAGCCATAACATAGGGGATAATGTGCCAACATTTACGGTTTAACATGCCCCTCCCCTTTAGACAAGTGTGTCCTCAACGCTTGATTGGGTGTGGATACTTTTGTATGAAGGAGTCGTCTTCCCATGTCAAATTTTCAACTGGTGAGTTTTTCCAGTTGATGAGGTACTTGGCAATAAATTGAATGCATACTTGTTTGGTTCTTGTTTTTGTGATTTGTTCAGGTTTCATTATTTCTTTTCCTTCTTCATCAAGCTTCGACAATATAGTTTGAATTGGGATCATGTTTCATATTACCTTGTTTAAGCAAGAAACATGAAAAAATGGGTGCACCATTGAAGATGAAGGGAGCTCCAATTTGTAAGCCATATTACTAATATTCTGCAACACTTTATAAGGACCATAGGAATTGGGTTCTAATTTATTGTATTTATTTAGTTTCTTGACATACATTTTCCTCATAAATATCCAATCTCCTTCTTCAAAACTCCTTTCGTTATGATGTCGATCTACTAGTTGTTTCATCCTATTTTTGGACATAGCCAAGTTGTCCTTTAGTAACTGGAGAACTTCTTATTGTTTCTCTAGATGATCTTCCACACCTTGAATTTTATATTTTCCTTTTATGGATATGTGATAGATGGAGGAAGGTACCCATAAAGTGGCATAAATGGAGACATTTTTTTATGACATATGGAAGGAATTATTGTACTACCATTCTGCCAAAGATAACCATTTCAACCACTGTATTTGTTTGTCAAATGAAAAGTATGGAATATATCCTTTCAAATATTTTTTCACTATCTTAGTTTGACCATATGATCGAGGATGATAAGATTAATTATGATCCAATTTGGTACCCAAACAAGAAAATAGTTCATTTCAAAACTTTTCAGTGAAAATTGGATCTCGATCACTAACAATAATCTTTGGATTTCCATGTAGCTTCTGAATTGTTTCCATGATGGTTGCAACAATTGTACTTGCATTAAAAGGGTGAGAGAGTACACAAAAGTGTGCATAATTTTCAGGTATATCAACAACCACAATAATAACATTCTTCCCTTCTGACTTGGGTAGACTTGTGATAAAATCCATTGAAACTTCCTCCCAAAAACAAGGTACTTCTAATGGTTCTAGAAGACCTACGGTCTTAACTATTTCAACCTTATTTTGTTAGAAAAACAAGAATTCTACCATGAACCTTTGAACACCAGATTTAATACCTTCCCAAAAAATTCCTTCTTGACCATGTGGTACGTTTTTAGAAATCTTGAGTTCCCACCAATAGTAATGGCATGTAATTCCAAAATGATATTTCTTTTATTTGGGACTTCTTACACACTTATATGAAGAGATCCTTGTACCATAGTGAATAGTTTCTCCACACAAAATTCTTTGACACATTGGGATCCTTATGTAGCTATTAAATGAGTGCCTTCACAGTTTGGTCATTCTTCCATTCTTACCTTGCTTCTACTACCCAATTAGTTTGTATAATTGAAATCACATAAAGTAATTCCTCAATGTCCTTATCTTTTCTGGAGAGTGCATCTGACATCACATTCTACTTCCCTTTTTTATAGATGATTTCAAATTCATATCCCAACACCTTTGTTACCCATTTTGTTTCTCTTTTAAAGATAGTCTAGGTTATAATAAGTATTTAATACTTGAATCATGATTTATTTTGACCTTGAATTTCCTACCTATTACGTAACGACACCATTGCTTAAGTGAATGTACTATTTACATAATCACCTTGTCATAAATGGGTTTATGTAAGTTCTTATACTTCACTGGTCAAATTTCGAATGTAAGGGGTCATCCTTCTTAGATTTTAACATCATTGATTCCATTTCCTAAGGCATCACATTCAAAAATGAAGGTTTTGTAAAGTCTAGTGTGGTCGAAACAAGAGCTTTGCATATTGCCTCTTTAATTAGTTCACAATATTGAGTTTCCTCTAGAGTCCAAAAAAAATGCTTCCTTCTTCAATAATTTTGTTAAAGGTGTTGTTATTATTTGATAGTTCCAAACAAACTTGCGGTAGTACCCTATCAAACCTAAGAATACTCTAAGATTCTTCAAGTTTTTGGGAATCGTCCAGTCCATCATGGATTTAATTATCTTAGGGTCTTCCTTGGAACCTTAATGAGATACAATATGACCCAAATACTCTACCTCCTTTACCCCAAAGAACATTTGGAAGGTTTTGCATATAATTGTTTCTCCTTTAGTAGTTGTAGTCTTGTTATAGATTAGTATATCATCAAAAAATACTAACACAGAATTTCTAAGGAAGGACTTGAAAATGGAATTCATCAAACCTTGAAATGCGGAAGGTGCATTTGTAAGGCCAAAGGCATGAACAAAAATCCATAATGACCTTCTTTAGTTCTGCATGTCTTCCTCCATTCTAATGTGATGATATCTTGAACAAAGATACAACATTGTGAATTACGTTGATCCATGTAGTACATCTAACAATTCATCAATGACAAGAATGGGAAACTTATAATTAATGGTGATCTTGTTGTTCTCTTTATAATATGGACACATATGTTATAAGCACCCCATATTGTGTATCATTACCACTTGTGCAAAGTTACAACTTTGGCTAGGCCTAATTATGCGAGCCTCTAACATTTTTTCAATCATACGCTTAATTTCACTTTTTTTTCCATAGGAGTATATGTAAGGTCTAATGTTAGGAGGAACCCTTACTAGAATTAAGTGAATAACATGATAAAAATATCAAGTAGGTGGAAGACCTTTTGGAATATATTAAAATAATTTGGAGTGATTATCAATGACCCTTTGGAGATCCATGGAAATAGGAGGCTTAGATGTTTGAACATCCACTAAGCATAACTGTGAAATTACAACTTGGTGTCCCTTTTTCAACAATTTTGTCATACCATTAGATATTATAACTTTTCTTGGTTTCCTTGTGATACCCCTTAATTCAAATTCTTTTCCTTCCAATTAGAATTTCATGAAAAATTCTAAAAATTAAAAACTATTGTTCCCAATGATTGTAACCATTGAACCCCTAATACAACATCGACACCACCCATTGGGATAGGAATAATTGGACTATTCAATACATATTCCCTCATAGTAAGATGATATTATGGCATTTCCTTGAGAAATTGATAATTCCTCCATCTACAATCATTACTTGAAACTATGTTGTTTGATATACAAAGCAATTGAGAGATTTGGATAGTTTACAATGAACAAAATTACAATTATTACCAAAATCAATCAACAATGTTATATTTTTCTTTTTGATATATCCTTCGATCTTGAGATTTTGGGGAGTGATAAGTCCAACCAAGACATAAGAAGATATGGTGGGATTTATCTCTTCAGGAGTAATCTCTTCTATTTCTTCAGCTTGAGATGTTCCTGTTCTTTTTCTTCTTCCTCTTTACAATATACGTAGAATATATAATATATTCTCACCACACTTATGTTCCTTACTATACTTGCTGTCACAATTAAAGCATAGACCTTATTCTATCATTTCATCCAATTGTTGGGGTGTCAACCTTTGGTGTGGATTAGAAGAAGGAATATTATTCTCTCTATATGTGTAAGAAGTGGTCCTTTTAGTATCCATCACCATATTTTTACTTTCAACCTTCCTTACCACCATGAAATCCTTCTCTAAGGATGTTGATACAAATAGGTGCACCTCATGTTGGATGTTACCCTTCAAGGTTTCAATAAAGAGATCCAACAATTTAACATATGGTATGCCATATACTCTAACACTTAAGTTTTGAAATGGTTGAATGTACTCACTTACTGGACCTTTTGCCTTAGATTTATCAATTGTGTAAAGAAGGAATTTCTTTTAACATCATCATGGTATGATATCAACTCTTATATAAAAATGGACCAATATATAATGGAGTTCTTTTTGCATTCACAAATCTATTGGTACTAAACAAATTGATCAGGTTCTAAATATAAAGATGAAATAGGTTCCTTTTGGATATTTGGAACTTGGTGGATATCAAAGATTTGCTCCATCTGGAATATCCACGTTATGGGTTCCTTACCACCAAATTTTCTCATGTCAATATTGTGGATGTGGATACCCCTTGGGGATGATCCGAGGTTACTACCATTATCATAATCAGTTCATCTTGGAATATTCTTATTAATGGAAGGCTGGTAAACATGGACATTATGTTTATCTTCTTGAGTACCTTGTGACACATCATCGTCTATAGGGATATTTTTGTTAGGGCACACACCTTAACGGTCCTTAATTTTGGTAACTCCACGGTTTTTGTGAAAGCTTGTAAGTGGAGTTGCGACTCAAAAAGTCTTAGGGGTGTCGAGGTTGAGTAAAAGCCCTCTTTTTGTAATTAACCCATGGTTTAAGTCCAGGGTTTAGGGTTCGGGGTGCCCATGGTTTAAGCCCATGGTTTTGTAATAAGTGCACTATATAAATAAGCACTCTTGTAAATGAGTCAGGTTAGGCTTTTTGATGTAAGATGAATTGATGCGAAGCTAAGGCCTAGTTTTTGTAAGAAAGGTTAAGTCCCAGTTGTGTGCATGGACGACCTCTGCAGATGTGTGCGCAGAGGGTTTTTGGTGATAAATAAGGACTGCAGCTGTGTGCGTAGCTTGAGGACTTGAAGGGATCTGCAGCTGAGTGTGCAGATAAAAAATGTAGTTTTTTTGTAAAGAGTTGAATAAAACACAGTTCTGTGGACGTAGCCCCTACACTGGGGGTGAACCACGTTAGATCTGGTGTTGTGGTTCTTTTGTGTTGTGTCTGTTATGTTCTTTTATGCATTGATAAAGTAGATAACTAATAAGTAAGATCACTGCTAATTACTAACTTCGTTGTGAATTCCCAGTTAAGGGTTAAGAAACTCACTGTTGTTTATCTATCTGCGAAGCTATATAAGTGAATGTCGAAGATCTGTGTTGTATGATTATTAATTGTTAAGACTAAAGGTATAGTAATATCCCTCTTCTGCTTGCAGAAACCTGATTTTGTGGCATCCCATAGCTGTTTCAGGTGAGACTGCAACCTGTTCGCAGGTTGTTGCCGAAAGGGCCAACACTGTGGGTCTTTTGTTGGTGCGAAGACAAAAGTATAGAACACGGGTCTGCCCTAAGCCCAACAAATTGGTTCCGTTGCCGGTTGAACTCAGTATCTGCTCAAGAGGGAGTTACGGCGTACCTAGAGGGCTATGTTTTGGAGACCCTCAGTGAAAGAAATCGGTGATTGGATAGAAGAGACTTATCAGAAATTGCTAAGCAAGAGAACAAAGATCCGCGTCGTAGTTCAAACGAATTTTTACAAAGGTATGTTTTTTCTGATGTTTATGAAATTTTCTTTGGTAGTATCCACATAGAGTTGCACCAGTGGTTATCCAGGCTAGCCGAGAGAAAGATGAACTTCCAACAAGGTCATTTCCCCGATTGGACTCCTGCAAGAATTAATATATTGAAAAGGGTGAACAATGAGATATCCCGAGCCGTTGATTTCTGGATGACGCAAAACCTTGAAGCATTTGTGACAGAGTTCGCCATTGACACAAGTACGTCCTTCAGCGAAGTTGAACGGCAGTTTTTCGAAGGACCAAGGGGTAAGTACTTGAATTCCTTTAGTTTGAGAATTAAAATAATATTGGCTAAAAAAGGTATATTGCTCATTGAATCAAACTGTTAGATTTAGTAGTACTAACCTATGTTTGCAAGTGAAAGTTACTTCGACGAGCAAAGTGGTTTGCTGCGAAGTGGAAAAAGGTACAAGAGAAATTTTAGATTTTATACCCTCGATCAGACTACCGAGTATACCCCTGTAAGTCCATCCGACTCAGAGCCCGAAGAAACTCATTTTGTTGGAAACCCTCCGGTAACCCCACAACAAATATTTGGTATCCCTGAGAACCCCTCGCAGTATGAAAGTAACCCTAGCCCAAGTATTCCTGTCGTAGGTCAGTCTTCCCCAGTAAGTTCCCCCCCGCCTACTACGAGTCCCCCTCCCTCCCCCCCTAGATCCACGATGGCCCACATGAATGATGACATCAAACTACCAGTATTTAGAGGAACTGGATTAGAGGATCCAAAACAGTTTTGGTTTTTATGTGAAGCAGTGTGGACTGCTAAGAACATTGTGGATCAAGATATAAGAAAAGCGCAGTTGGTTACTTCTTTCCGAGACCGGGCTTTGAACTGGTTCATGAAGTACTCCAGTACCGAGAATCATGGCTTGACTGATATTAAAACAGCCATGATCAAATAGTTCAAGAAGCCTAAGTCGGAGTCACAGTGTATCACTGAGCTAAAAGAGATCCAGCAAAGGTGAGGAGAATCAGTTTGGGACTTTGATCAGAGGTTCAAAGTTCTGCTAGATCAAGTTAGTTTCCCCATTGGACCAGCGCAACATAAAGAATGGTTCATTGCCACTTTGTTACCGCATATCAGGGCCCCACTCATGCAACAGAAGGTTGCTGACCAGCAAGAGGCTTTGGCGATTGCCATGAAACTGGAAACAGCTCCCGTCGAAGATAATTCTGGTATAACTCAAATACAAGCACAGTTGGAAGAAATGGCTCTGGAACTTCATGACATGAAGAAGGGGAAGTCTATTCGCGAAGAGGTTTGGTGTACATGATGTTGGACAGAGGGTCACGACAAGGAACAGTGTCCTGCGGTAAGAAATTACCTGAATTCTGGTGCGCCAAACCCATTCAACCCTAGTGTTCTATATTGTGAGATCTGTAGGACCACTGGTCAGCATCGACCTGAGGACTGCTATCTACTGCAGTGATATGTCCAGGTACCTAAGAATCCTTATTGCAAGTTCTATAAGTCAGTGGGACACAACGAAGAGGAGTGTCACAGTTTTGACCTCATGAGAGAGCGTACCTATGATGCCTATAGGGTACAAAATGACGCGCAAGGAAATGATGGATATGGTTACCATGGAGGTCGAGGTACTTTTGGAGGTCGTGTTCATGGTGGTATGTCCGGACGAGGTCGAGGCCAGGTTGTTTGCTATAACTGTAATCAGGCAGGCCATGTAGCTCAAGATTGTCGAAACCCAACTACGACATGTCGATATTGCAGAGCGGTAGATCATGTCATTGAGCAATGCCCACAGCTGATAGCTAAAATACAAGAAAGAAATAATGCTCCTACTTAGAATATTCAGATGATTTCTGTGGAGCAAAGACATGTCCCAGCCATTAATGTTGTTACCAGGACGACGCAAATACAACATAAGGAGAAATAGCCTGACTAAGCTTGGGTTCGTAAGGCCCTAGAGAAAACCCCAACATTTGATGTGGAAAGAGAAAAAGAGACCTTTATGGAATCCTGAAAAGACTTTGTTGGTCTGAGCACATCAATAGTGCCTGCACAGCAGCAACAGGCCCAGTCTCAAGAAGCTTCGACGGATAAAGTAAGTACACTGTATTCATTTTTACATAGTTGTATGAAGCTCTTAAGAAATCAGAATGCTTTAAATGAGTTACAAAAATTTATTGCTTCTTACAAACCTCAACGAAGCTCGGGTAACGAAAAAACTGTTAATAGAGTCAGAAGAACGGGAAGAGAAATGAGATTGCATGCTCAGATAGGAGAATATGACATGACTGATGTCATTCTAGACCTAGGATCAGAATTAAATGTCCTAACTAAGCAGACCTAGGAACAAATTGGAAAACCTACCCTTGATTGGTCCCCTATACAGTTAAGATTAGCCAATCAGCAGAAGATTGTGCCCCTAGGAAGATTCCCTAGTGTCTCAGTAGATATTGATGGGGTTAATACTTTAGCCGACTTTGAAGTCATTGAGATAATTGATGATAGCAACCCGTACCCAGCCTTGCTAAGAATTGAGTGGGCAATAGACAATGTTGCAATCATTAACCTTAAGAAGAGACAGATGACTTTCGAAGGGAAAGGTTTGAGAGTCATAGTACCACTGGACCCGTCTCAAGGAGAAAGGTACACCGAACCACTCAGAGATGAAGATCAGGATGTTCTGGATCATATCTAGAACATCATAGCTAAGGAAGAGGATTATGTTGACCCTACTACCGACGGTATCATGGATTGGCAGTGTGACAGCTCCTGCATGACTGATTCAGACGATGGTCTCGAGAATATGCAGAATAGACTCTATGAACTACATGGACATCGCTGTGCCAGAATTACCAAGTCTCTCAGATGGTTTGGTTCATAGACAAGAGACTTGCCTACCTTTGATGGCTTGATAGACCCAACAGATTTTATTATACAGTTCTCAGAACAAGTACCAAACCCCCAGAAAATGGAGACTCTAGATTGAGCATTCAAAGCCATAGCAGCCAGATGGTGGAATGGTCATAAAAAGTACATTCATAGTTGGGAAGTGTTCCAGAAGTCCCTTTTCCTGAGATTCATGGATAGACCTTAGGAGGTGTGAAGTAGGTTTAATGGTAAGACTAGCCCTCAGGAACATTTGGAGAAATGCTACGAATCCTGGAAGCGTGTACCTCGTGAAGAGTGGGTACATAGGTTTGTGCATACTCTGGAACCTATAGCAAAGAACTGGTATGCGAAAGTCGAGCTTCGCCATGGTACTATAAGTTGGGATAGTCTTGTTGATAGTTTTGTGCTGACATTTTCCATTAATGAGGTTTGTCCTGCTTTGGACGCAGCTTTTAGGTTGATCCATATGAAAGTATTTGATGAAAAAGAAATAGCAGAGTACCAACCTGATTGGAAGGAACAAGAAGCTAATGCAGTAGAGTGTTATAACCTCACAATTGACGAGGATGATGACCCACGCAACATCAACATTCCTGAGTCAGAAGGACACTGCGAAGTCCACAGACCAGCAGTCGAAGCACCTGAAGTGACTCAGCCACTGAAGACAAGGACAGTAAACATTGGCTCAGAAGAACATCCCAAGTACGCTACCATTGGAGATTATTGGGATGAAGAAATGGTGAGCAAAGTAACCCAACTTCTCCATGAGTATCAATACCTATTTTTGACAAAGTTCTCAGAGATGAAAGGTATCCTTGGTGATATAAGAGTGATCAAGATCCCTTTGAAACCTGATGCGAAGCCTGTGAAACAACGCCCTTATAGGCTGAATCCTAAGTATAAAGAAAAAGTTAGAATGGATCTAGAGAAGATGCTTGCTGCAGGAATCATTGAGCTTGTTGAAGAATTCGAATGGGTCAGTCCTATGGTGGTGCAAGAAAACAAGACTAAGGGGGAAATCAGAATCTGTGTTGATCTGAGGAAGATAAATGATGCCTGTTTGCACGATCCTTTCCCTACTCCCTTTACAGATGAGGTTTTAGACAATGTCGGAGGTCAAGAAGTGTACTCTTTTACTGATGGATTTTCAAGTTACCATCAGATCCAAATTGCTCCAAAAGAGCGACATAAGAAAAACTTCGCTACAGAAATGGGATCCTTTCAGTATACAGTTATGCCCTTTGGATTGAAGAATGCACCTGCTATGTTTTCTAGAGTAGTCATCTCTGCATTTAAGGAATTGATACATAAATTATTTGAAGTTTATTTTGATGATTGGACTATCTTTGGGTTACTAAAAGACCATATAGCTAGTTTAAGACTTATGCTGGACAAGTGTAGACAGCATCAGATTTCCTTGAACTTGAAAAAGTGTATCTTTTGTGCCCCTTTTGGAATTCTGCTAGGTCACATTGTATGTAAGCAAGGATTGATGATGGATCCTACGAAGATAGCCATTATTGTGAAATTACCACCTCCGAAGTATGTCAAGCAACTTCGCACTACACTGGGTCATACTGGATATTACAGGAAATTCATTAAAGGATATGCTCAGATCACATCCCCTATGGAAAAGTAGTTAAAGAAAGATATTAAGTTTGAATGGACACCTGAGTGTCAAGAAAGCTTGGATATTTTGAAGGAAAAGATGGTAACTACCCCTATCTTAGTATTTTCTGACTGGAATAAGGAGTTTCATGTGCATGTCGATGCATCCTCCATTGCTCTGGGTATAGTATTGGCTCAGTCAAGTGAAGGTAATATTGATCACCCTATTGCTTTTGCAAGTAGAAAATTTTCCACAGCAGAAAATAATTATACTACGATAGAACGAGAAGGTCTAGCTATGGTTTATGCATTGCAGAAGTTTTGACATTATCTGTTAGGATCTCATTTTAAAAAGTTCACTGACCATTTTGCTTTGAAGTATTTGGTTAACAAGCCCGTACTAGGTGGAAGGATATGCAGATGGCTAATTCTGTTTCAGGAATATGACTTTGAGATCATAGTTAAGCCTAGAAGACTTAACCTAGGGCCAGACCACTTGTCGAGGCTTAAGTCAGGAGAAGAGCCCACTAGTTTTGATGAAGGCCTTCCTGATGCCCAGTTGTTTGCCATCCATATGGTTGATGACTATTTTCAGGATATTGTTCAGTACTTGTCTACAGGTTTTGCACCCGCCGAAATGACAACACAGCAGAAGAAGCAGCTGGTGGTTAGAGCAGCCGACTTTACTTTAATGGTAGGACAGCTATATAAAATGGGACCAGATGAAATACTGCGCAGATGTGTCCTAGAGCATGAGAAGCCTTTAATTTTGGTTGAGGCACATTGTGGAGTAGCAGGAGGTCATTACGTAGGAAAATCTACAGCACAGAATATTCTGACAGCTGGATTGTGGTGGCCCACAATTCATAAGGATGCAAGAGAGTAATGCCACAGCTACGACATATGTCAGAGGACATGAAAACCATCCAGGAGGGATGAGATGCCTCTAGTTCCGCAGGTAAATTTACAAGCCTTTAACAAGTGGGCTATTGATTTTGTTAGACCAATCAATCCCCCTGCGAAGAAATCTGGAGCAAGATACATTATTACAGCAACCGACTACCTTACTCATTGGGCCGAAGCTCAACCAGTCAAGAACTGTAGTGCTGCTACAGCTGCAAAGTTCATCTTCGATAACATCCTGTCAAGATTTGGCTATCCTAGAATTCTTATGAGTGATCAAGGATCACATTTCCTAAATAAGACTGTTGAAGTATTGACGGAAGAATTTCAAGTATATCATCAGAAGAGTACTACCTATCATCCTCAAACCAATGGAACTGTCGAAGCCTTTAACAAGATCCTTGAACATGCTCTGACAAAGGTTTGTAACGTTAACAGAAATGATTGGGATCTTAGAATTCCAGCAGTACTATGGACTTATAGAACCACCTACAAGAAGTTGACAGGACATACACCTTTTAGGTTGGTCTATGGACAAGAAGCAGTCATGCCCATGGAGTACATTATTCCTAGCCTAAGAATATCTTCTTTCATAGAGATGGATGACCCAACTATGATAAAAGAAAGGCTGGCAAAGATACTAGAACTTGAAGAAGACAGATTCGCTACAGGGTTCCAGCAACAAGTATAGAAATCCAGAGAAAAAGCATGGCATGACAGACACATTAAGAAGAAGCAGTTCCAAAATGGTGATCTTGCGCTCTTATATGACAGTAAATTCATGAAATTATTGGGTAAGTTCAAGACACATTGGAAAGGACCATATATAGTGCAGAGACTTACCGATGGAGGCGCAGTCCAGTTAGCTAAATTGAATGGAGAAATTTTACCTTCCATGGTGAATGGAAGTAGATTAAAGAAGTACAGGGACAAGCCTGGACCCCCTAATCAAAAGTAACAGAATGAAGGAGAGTCTAAGTACCAGGAACAATTGAAATTGGGTACTAGACTATAATGAAGCTGTCCTCAAAGCTACGAAGTGATGAAGCCTGTCGAAGTTCGAAGGTTGAAGTTTGGTTACTGCTTGGGTCACGGTGGGTCAAAGGTCAATATTGTGTCGAAGGTACTCATTGTGGAAAAGCTGAAGTTAGTGGTTATGTCGAAGAAGAAAGGTGTGTCGCAGCCTAAAATGTGACTGATGGGACAAACTAGACTTGGTGGCACTGGCACGTGAACTTCCTTAAATGCCTGTAATGATGAGATCTGGGAAAATCTGGCACCGTGTGGACAGGATTCATCGCAACACCATCATATTTGGTGTCATTAATGCAACATGATGATCGATTTTGTCACAGGATTCTATAAGAAGCCACCCAGGCCTACGACTCCTGCATTGCACATTTCTTTGAGTCTACAGTTAGCACCATGACGAATGATCACGAAGTCTAGGAATTGTTGCGAGAGTTCAGGGAAAGAGGTTTGAAGAACCTTATGAGCAATCCACCTTGCGAGGAGATGTTCCCAGCACCGAAGCAGCCAATGCAAACACGATCAACCAGAAATAAATTTAAGGCAGAATTTCATTCTAAGAGGAACGAGGAAAGGCACAAGCCCTCAGGAAAGACCCCGGAGGACCCCGAGACGTACCCTCCTGGCTTAGCAGAATGGAGGCATGTTGTTTGTCTTATGAAAAATTACAGTGGCATGCAATCACAGGGGCACCGCCTGTTAAGGACCTAAAGTTGTGGATAGTCAAATGTTTGATAGGACATGAACGAGAGGTAGTTCGAGGGATGGAGTCACTGATAGATTTAGAAGGCCCAATGACTCCCATGATCATCATAAATATACAGAGATGAAGACAGATACAACGCCTGACAGAGTACAAAAGGAGATCATAAAGAAGGAGCAAGCAGCCGATGACAGCATGTATGGCCTCAGCAAGCAGTGCACTGTCTTTGCCAACAATATTCTACCACCAAAAAATCAGCAGAGTGTCCCGGGACGGGACACTGGTGAGTCTTAGGGGCCTGTTGGGGCGCGCACCTTAACGGTCCTTAATTTTGGTAACTCCGCGATTTTTGTGGAAGCTTGTAAGTGGAGTTGCGACTCAAAATAGTCTTAGGGGTGTCAGGATTGAGTAAAATCCCTCTTTTTGTAATTAACCCATGGTTTAAGTCCAGGGTTTAGGGTTCGGGGTGCCCATGGTTTAAGCCCATGGTTTTGTAATAAGTGCACTGTATAAATAAGCACTCTTGTAAATGAGTCAGGTTAGGTTTTTTAATGTAAAATGAATTGATACGAAGCTAAGGCCTAGTTTTTGTAAGAAAGGTTAAGTCCCAGCTGTGTGCGTGGACGACCTCTGCAGCTGTGTGCGCAGAGGGTTTTTGGTGATAAAGAAGGACTACAGCTGTGTGTGCAGCTTGAGGACTTGAAGGAATCTGCAGCTGAGTGCACAGATCAGAACTGTGGTTTTTTTGTAAAGAGTTGAATAAAACACAGTTCTGTGGACGTAGCCCCTACACTGGGGGTGAACCACGTTATATCTGGTGTTCTGGTTCTTTTGTGTTGTGTCTGTTATGTTCTTTTATGCATTGATAAAGTAGATAACTGATAAGTAAGATCACTGCTAATTACTAACTTCGCTGTGAATTCCCAGTTAAGGGTTAAGAAAGTCACTGTTGTTTATCTATCTGCGAAGCTATATAAGTGAATTTCGAAGCTTTGTGTTGTATGATTATTAATTGTTAAGACTAAAGGTACAGTAATATCCCTCTTCTGCTTGCAAAAACCTGATTCTGTGGCATCCCATAGCTGTTTCGGGTGAGACTGCAACCTCTTCGCAGGTTGTTGCCGAAAGGGCCAACACTGTGGGTCTTTTGTTGGTGCGAAGACAAAAGTATAGAACCCGGGTCTACCCTAAGCCCAACAATTTTCCTTTTAATTTTGATGAGACTAGCAATCCTTCTCATATTTTCCTCCATATAATTATCCATATGTCCCATAATGTTCTCCACTAAATTAAGTAAATCAATCATTTTCACTGACCCTTCAATCATATGTTCAAACTTGGGCACTTGGAAAGATAGTTCTTCACTTTCATCGTAGGTAAGGGATGAATCCTCAGGTTGCTTGATTGGATTATTTTTTTTTCCACTTCCTTTTTGTGGAATTTTGAAAAATATAAATATATCACGCCTTAAGTTCACCTCAAATAGATACTTATACTAAAATTTATTTCAAATTTGACATACCTTTTTCCAACCCTGATTTGAAGATTAATTTCCAACTGAGGAAAACCTAGAATTTTGGCCCCTTTCAGTATGAAATATGAGACTTTGGTATCCTTATATGTCATATTTTTAATTTCGTAGGTCTCAATGAATTTGCATGTTCCAAAAAAAAATTATGACAATTTTCCCAACCCTAGTTATTTTTCGACTTTCAGAGAGAGAGAGAGAGTTATTTTTGGCCTTTGAGAGAGAGAGAGAGAGAGAGAGAGAGAGAGAGAGAGAGAGAGAGAACTTTTTTCTTCTTCTGATGCAACAGTTCTAACTAAAATTTGATTTAGCATGCCCTAGATATAACTATTTTTCCAAAAACACTTGTTTTAGACTAGCTTTTGGCCTAGTCAGAAACCCTACCTTCCACTATGTATTACTCCAAACCTATAATGATTCAGGATCTAAAATTGTTCTCACAGATAGATCAACATATTTTTTAGATGGGTTATAAGTTTTGTTTTCTGGATCATTATATCCCAGACTCTGATACCAAATGTTAAGCAACAAATTCCCTAAAAGAGCATAAAGAGACAATAAAGAGTAATTATCCCACCTTAATAATGAATAAAATATATGAATAGAAAGCCTCTTCGAGGGGGAAACATACTTACTGCATAATGTACCAAGTACATAAGACAGGACAAGATGAGATTATTAAAATGAAAATGTCTCCTTCCTATATATAGGAGACAAAGGAGTACAATTACAACTAATATACCTAAACCAACATAGCTAATATAATAATACTAAATTATAATTACCACTAATAGACACAATATGACATCAAAAATAAGTAATGAGCCACAATATAGGGGGTAATGTGCCAACATTTAGCACTTATCAGTTCCCCCAAAGATTTTTCCACCTAATAGAGTTTGTAAAGGATGTATTCTTAGGAAGCATCATCAGGAACTCTTTAATTCATGGAAAGCATGGTGTGCATAGGACCAACTAGAGCTTGTTCACAATGACCTATGATACATGGAAAAACCTTCATTAGCAGGTGTGAAGTATATATTTTACCTTTATTGATTATTTTTCTTGTTTTAAATGGGTACATTTCTTGAAGAATAAGAGTCAAGTCTTTGAAAGATTCAAGGAATTTAGAGCACTGGATAAGAAGTAGTGTGTTCAACCCATTAAATTTTTGAGATTAGATAATGGTAGTTAATATGTCATCCAAAAGTTTCAAGAATATCTCTTTCAAAATGGTATTTATTGGCATAGATATATCCCTCACACCCCTCAGAAAAATGGAATCATAGAGACGAAGAATCGAACTTTGGTTCAGATGGCCAGGTGTCTACTATGGACCAAATACATTCCAATGAAAAAATGGGAAGAAGATATTTACTGCTCAAATTATCTCTTGAATCATGTACTGACTAGAGCAGACATTGGAAAAAATCCATTCAAGAAGTGGAATGATAGGAAACCATTTATCAGACACCTATGAACCTTTGGATGTGTTTCTTGTCCACATATCACTAGTAGTTACAGAAAGAAATTGGATGCAAAGAGACATGCCTGCATCATGATGGGATAATATATTGAGTCAAAAGTCTATAGATTGTTTGACATTATAAAACAACATGTCATCTTAATTAGAAGTGTGAACTTTGATGAGATGACTTTAGGAAAAAATTTGTTGAATTCCTATCATCCAATGAACAATGATCCATTTGAAATTCTTGAAGAATCTGGATTGAATGTACCTGTTTGTGGATTCTCGACTGGATTAATGAATTATGATCCTAAATCAACTAGTATTCGATCTATTGTAACTAGTGAAGTTGGAAATATGACTTCTTTTCCTCACCTGACTACGGATATTTGACTTGAATCATTGATGACTTGCATACCTTTTTGGGTTGTTAATACAATTGAAACTTCTAGATTGGATGCTAGAAATCCTAGTATTGGTCTGAAAACTCATAGTCATAGATAATGTGGTAGTGTTTCCTTGATGGCACATATACTTGACACTTGTGATCCTGATACATATTTTTATGCTTAAGGTGTGCCATAATGGGAATCTACTATGTCTATCGATATTGATTCCTTGAAGAAGAATCAGACACAAGACCTTGTTCCCTGACCACAAGGAAATAATTCCTTGAAGTGTTGATGGTGTTACGGAGAAAAATTCCTATGGCTTGGGGTGTACCACAACAGATAGAGAAACCGCAGAAATCAATCCCTTCCCAATACCCAAAACAAATACAACATCCAACACTAAAGGATCTTGAAACGTACCTTATTCCGAACGGTTGAAGTAGATGCTCGTTGAGATTTTTCCAATCCCACTTGCGTTAGCAATTTAATCTCAGCAACAATAAAAAAGGAAAGTGTGTTATATAATATAGTGTTAGGCCTACTCTAGCATATATAATAAACAATGCATAAGCAATTAAACACATCCATGGATTCAATACTCATTTAAATGCACATCATTGGACAGGAAAACATATTTCTATTAATAAAACGAGAGATTACATAAGTGACAGCTTCTGTCGGCATGTCTGCGAACCATAGAAACTGAGTCCTCCAACTTGGCCTCCACCACCTCGATCCTCCATCTCTCGATAACAAGCTCACAAACAATGGAAAACTTGGGAAGAACACAAAGTGATCCAAGGGACAAAGGGATGCAGACTCAAGTACAAGCAAGCTACGGCAACAATGGAGTATAGTTTTCTTGCTCTTTAATTCCTCGCCTTCAATCTATCCAAAAGGTTCCTTATATAGTTCTTCAATGGGGTAATGGAAGGTCAAATTTGAGCAACCTAGAGGCATATGGATGTGGAAATTGAACCCAGTGATAGAACAATTACACTCACAACAATTATCAATTGTACATGCAAAATCACTCACAAAAGAGACTGAATATGGAGCTGAACACTAAAATGTTTTGAATTAGTGTACAATAGCCAACCCTGTAACATCATAGGCTTCTGCAATAAATAATTACATAATGGATTCGAATGCATGAGGAGGCAATTCGAATCTAGTCAAAAGCAGGCTTACTAAAATTAAGCAAATCCCCCATAGCTGCATAAAGTAGTTTCCAAAACAGTCAAGGAGCTCACGAATTGGAAAAAGCACTTGGGAAAGCTAAAATGTAATGGAAGGACAATTCATACATGATTTTCATAGGAGAAAAGAGTGGAGGATGTGGAGGACAAAAAACTAGTTAACCTCACCTAGTCAAACTTTCCCAATTGCCTTAAAGCATTGAAAAAGCAGGCAATAAAGCAGAAAAAGCAGAAGGGCGCTTAGGAGGCCGGGAATAAAGTAGAATTGATTCCTTGAGGTTTCCCAAGCACTCCATGAGTCAAAATTAGCAATTTTTACCACTATGGATGTGTAGATGACAACTTGCATAAGGTGGAATCATGAAACTAGGCAAATAAGACAAAAATGATTAATTTAATGTCTAAGGTAGCTAATTATGGGTTTATTATTCTAACACCCCCCCTTAAGCCTAACTTATGAGTAATATATCAGAAAATTATAGGGCCTAGAAACAAGGCTTAGTCACCCTTTACATACTGCATGTCCATTTAACCAAGGAAAGAGGCAAAAACCCAATGGGAAAATCCTCCCTTAAACATGGAATGTAAAACAAACTTTGGAAATATTGTCTTCACTCATGCTTCATAGCAAGATCAAAAATCCCCAGCAGTGATTTGAGATTGCTGAAGTTCTTCTCACAAAATGATTTGGTGAAGATATCAGCTACTTGTTCTGAAGATGAACAGAAGAGTAGGTGAATGGTGCCATCATGCACAAGCTCTCTGATGTAGTGCATATGGATCTCAATGTGTTTGGTTCTCTGCTTCTGAACTATATCATTGCATATTCGAATGGTAATCTGGTTATCACAGTATATAATATTTGAGTATTCTTATTCGAAGCCACACTCTCCAAGTAACCCTTGCAACCATAAACATTGAGTTGCTGCATTTACAACTCCTCTGTACTCTGCTTCTGTAGATGAGAGTGCAATGGCACTCTGTTTCTTGCTTGACCAGCTGATTGGCCCTTCTACAAGCATGAACACATATCCCGATGTGGACTTTTTGTCTGTGCTATCACCTGCCCAATCACTGTCAGTAAACCCAATCAAATCAAGATCAGATTTAGCTTTATAGAAGATCCCATGTGTCATTGTTCCCTTAACAAAGTTAAGGATCCTTTTGGATACTTTCCAATGGATCTCATGAGGTTGATCCATGTATATAGAAGCCACACTCACTGCATAAGAAATATCAGGTCTAGTATGTGTAAGATACAACAAACATCCAATCAATTGCCTATACAATGTAATGTTTACCATAGGTGAAGAATCAGCTTCTTCAAGCTTCATTCCTGAAAGGAAAGGAGTCTTGCTTGGCTTGAAATCCTTCATTCTGAATTTGTTCAGTAAATCCAAGGCATACTTGGACTGGTGCACTTGATTCTAGCTTTGGTTTGAGCAATCTCAAGCCCCAAGAATTGGCTCAATAGCCCCAAATCTGTCATGGAGAAGGCTTGGTTCATTGCACCCTTTAAGGAATCAATTTCATCCTTTGAGCTTCCTGTAATGAGGAGGTCATCAACATATAAAAAAATCATCATTAATGAACCATTAATTAACTTCAAATAGACATTTGGATCTAATTTTCATCGAACAAAATTCAGTGATAGTAGAAAGCTATCAATCTTGGCATACCAAGCCCTGGGGGCTTGCTTAAGCCCATACAATGACTTCTTTAGCCTACACACAAGAGATGGGTTAGTAGCAAATCCTTGAGGCTGCTGCATGTATATCTCTTCAGTGAGATCTCCATTCAGGAAAGCACACTTCACATCCATGTGATGCACTTCCCATTGCTTTGAAGCTGCAATGGCTAAGGCTAGCCTGATGGAGTCCATCTTTGCCACTGGTGCAAAGGTATCATTGTAGTCTATGCCATGAACCTATGAGTATCCCTTTGCTACTAATCTAGCCTTGTACTTCAGAGGTGAACCATCAGCAGCAAATTTGGTCTTGTACACCCACTTACACTGAACTAGCTTTCTCCTTGGGGGAAGATCAACCAGCTCCCAAGTGTTTCTCTTCTGGAGTGAGCTGAACTCTTCCTTCATGGCTGCTTGCCATATTGGATATCCTACTGCATATTCATATGTCTGATGATCTGATTCCACCATCAGATAGCATTTCTCAGCAAACATAGGATCCTTTGTGCACAGAGCACTGTCAAATTGAGATCTAGTCCTCCTAGGGTCATTAGGATTCCCAGCTAGCTCTCCTATTGCATGAATGGTCTTGGCTTCCCATTTTGGCCTTGTAGGGCTGTTAGGATCTGCAATAAACTCATCACTATTAGGAATATCAGAATCAGAATGTTCAACAATCTCTTCACTTACTTTCAGAGGATCTGGTGGTGAAAAGGCTTCTCCAACTTCCACTGCTGCTAGGGGTTCTTCTTGAAACTGAACACACCTTTCAATGAAGGATTTGTTTGTGCTCAAATTTATCAGCTTGTACCCTTTTGAATCTTTAGAGTACCCAACAAATAGACACTCTTGGCTTTGGGGTTGCAAATCCTTTCTCTTTTCTGTTGGAATTCTAGCCCAAGCCCTTGAGCCAAAAATCCTGAAATGGGTCACATCTGGCTTGTGCCCACTCCATGCTTCAAAAGGAGTCATACCATCAAGATTTTTATGAGGCACCCTATTCTATATATAGGATGCACAGTTTATAGCTTCGGCCCAGTACTTTGGTGGCAAATTTTTGGCCTCCATCATGCATGTTTCCATCTCCTTCAGTGATCTGTTCTTCCTCTCAGCAACACCATTCTCTTGTGGTGTGTAAGGGATAGAATGTTGCATATGAATACCTACATCTACACAATATTGAATAAAATCAGACTTGACATACTCACCACCATTGTCAAATCTGAGTACCTTGAGTTTCCTCCCAGACTGGTTTTCAACCAAAGCCTTAAAGACTTTGAAAAGGCCAAAAAACTTCAGACTTGTGTTTCATGAAGTAAACCCAACAATACCTGGAAAAGTAATCTATGAAATTCAATGCATATTTGGCCCGAATCATGGACATATGAGGGAGTGGGCCAGCAACATCACTGTGGATCAACTCGAGGGGTGCAAAGGTTCTCTCATGACTAGCAAATTTATGCTCTGGGTGTTTTCCTAGGATACAACCTTGGCAGAATCCTTTGGAAAATTTTATCTTTGGTAACCCTATGACCATCTATTTTTCAATAAGATAAGAAAGATACTTGTAATTTAGGTGGCCAAATATTTCATGCCAAAGCTTGCTTGCCTCATTAGCATCAATCAGAAGAGCACAGGGGTTTGAGTAGGGTAGGAAGTGTGAGAACATGTATTCCTTTGAAGTATGATTTGCAGCTCCTTTTGCAATGACTTTACCACTTGAGATCTTTGTGATCTCAACTTCATCAAGGGAGAATATGACCTTCTTTGGAGACCCAGTGTGAGTCATCTGATACACTGATAGGAGTTTGGAGGCAAGACCAGGAACATACAACACATTGTTGAACTGACCATGATCAAGATCAATACTCCCTTTTCCCAAACTTTCAGTGAGAGAGTCATCTCCTAGTACTATTGGTGGACCTTTCGACATGTCAAGTGAGGAGAATGCCTCCTTGGTCGAAACCATATGTCTTGAAGCTCCAGAATCAATGATGAAACTAGGTGATCTTGATGTGCCAGCAACCAATGCATGAACTCTCTCTCTGTCTTCTAAACTTGATCCTCCTTCTCTCTTCTTTGAGCTATCTGGAAGGGAGATGCCATTCTTCTCCAGGAGTTGGATCAGCATGTCTATTTTCTTCTTCATGCAGGAGCTCTCAGTATGATTGCCCTTACTGCAGTATGCACACTTGCTCATTTCTCCTTTATTCTTCTTCTTCTGGTAGTTCTTCTTGGAACCTTGAGGCTCCTCTGGAGACTTGTTATTGTCTCTCTTTTGCTTAGGTGGATTTTTAACTTTATTTTTGCTTTTCGAATCCACCCTCGAATCTCCAGCAACCAGATATTGGTCTTTGGATGGTTTGATGGTGCCCATCATCACCAGTTTGTCCTGTTCTTGTGTGAGAGATTCCATGAAATCTGCAAGGCTAGGAATCTTCCAGGTTCGAGCTGTCAACTTTATGGCATTGAAGGTCAAAACAAACAATGAATAGTCAGGGCCAAGCTTCAAGAGTATGGCCAAGACTAGCTGATCATCCTTCTTTTCGATCCCACATTGTTTTAGCTGCAAAACAAGTGCTTTGAACTTGGAGAAATAGAGTTGCAGGGATTCAAAGCTATTTGGACTCAGGGAGATCAGTTCATTTTCGATTTGATGTCCCCTCATCTCATCTGTCTTTCCAAAAAGATCAACAAGATTCTCCCATACTTCATTCGGTGTTGCCAATCCATCAAGATGGAAAAGGAGTTCTCTGGAAATACTCAGACACAAGAGACCATAGGCCTCATCCCTCCTGTTGTGCCATTTTATCTTCTCTGCAGCTGCATTGGGCTCTAATTTTGTTTCCATAGTCACTATGTAGAGGCCTTTCACTCTCAACAGTATCTCCATCTCTTCTTTCCATTCAAATAATTTGAAGGGAGTTAAGATGATCTTCTCAGATTGATCCATAGCTCAGAAATTGTCCCCGCTGTCAATTGAAGGCTCCCAGTCACTGATGTCGAACCTACAAAACAAATTGGAAGGAGAGAAATTGATCTACAAAGACTCTAATACCATGTGGAAATTGAACCCAGTGATAGAACAATTACACTCACAACAATTATCAATTGTACATGCAAAATCACTCACAAAAGAGACTGAATATGGAGCTGAACACTAAACTGTATTGAATCAGTGTACAATAGCCAACCCTGTAACATCATAGGCTGCTGCAATAAATAATTACATAAGGGATTCAAATGCATGAGGAGGCAATTCGAATCTAGTCAAAAGCAGGCTTACTAAAATTAAGCAAATCCCCCATAGCTGCATAAAGTAGTTTCCAAAACAGTCAAGGAGCTCACTAATTGGAAAAAGCACTTAGGAAAGATAAAAGGTAATGGAAGGACAACTCATACATGCTTTTCATAGGACAAAAGAGTGGAGGATGTGGAGGAAAAAAAACTAGTTAAACTCACCTAGTCAAACTTTCCCAATTGCCTTAAAGCACTGAAAAAGCAGGCAATAAAGCAGAAAAAAGCAGAAGGGTGCTTAGGAGGCTAGGAATAAAGCAGAATTGATTCCTTGAGGTTTCCCAAGTGCTCCATGAGTCAAAATTAGCAAGTTTGACCACTATGGATGTGTAGATGACAACTTGCATAAGGTGGAATCATGAAACTAGGCAAATAAGAGAAAAATGATTAATTTAATGTCTAAGGTAGCTAACTATGGGTTGATTATTCTAACAATAGAAGGAAAAGAGACAAGTGACTCAGATCCACATCAAGGAAAACTCCAAAAATATTTGGAATTATGCACACATCCCAATGTACACAAATTTAAGGGTAATATCCACGTATATACGCGAGAAAGGGATTAAAAGTCACGTACAACAAATAATAGGTGTTTTTAGGGATGATATTTGAAAAATCAAAGGAACAATAATGGTCCATGGGGTCCAAAGAGTTTGCAGAGGGATAGGGAAGGCCATAAAAGTGTGATCAACCATGTATGGTAAAATCAGCTGTAATAGATGCCCCCTAATGTGTGAGGTCAGATGGGTAACATGATGGCCGAAATACATTATAAATCCATCCCAGAAGTGGAGTGCTGAAGAACTAGGTGGAAGAAACAACCATCCATTAGTATAGTGCAATAATCAATCTCTGCATATGACTAGAAATACATATATTAGTTCCAGATACATAATAGTACAATGGCCATGAATAGGCATGATATACAAAATTGTGACATGTGTGGTCATCGCCACGTACAATATATGATAGATCAGAATGTCCATGATGAAGATATATAAAGAATCAATATCTCCATAATGGCTGAAGATATTTGACATACACTGGAATCAAGTCACGAGAGCTGAAATCTCATGAACACTGGCACGATAAAGAATGTAGCATATGTGGAATGCCACCAATCTAAAAATTCTTCTACACAAACTACTGCGAGTACATGTCCTACTATGTGAGTAAAGGTGTCGAGGTTGAACATAGTAGTCCATCGTATAATTACTGGTCATTGATGTATATTGTTAACAGACGCGAGATCACCCACTGATAATGAAAATGGGAATCAAGTTACTAGAGTGCAATCTAACAAGTGCGAATAAATGTGTTGAGGTCTAACACTTGGAAGAATCCATCGATCAGGGGACATTGATGTATCCCCAAAACTGATGATGGTGAGAGAACCTACTACTAATGACTGTAAGTCTCAAGGCACTCAAATGACTCTAGAATCCTATCCCAGAATAAATTATCTGAAGTTGATGGGATGGAATCCGCTGGAAGGAGGGCATTTAAACATCCCCCATCAACCAACACGAGGTACTCAACAATGTTGTATAATGTGGAAGGACTTGAACAAGATGTGCATGAACTAGTAATAGTATCGGGAATGGCCGACATGTAAAGTCAAGACAACTGAGGAATGGTTGACTCAGGTTTCAACTTCCTTTGAACAAGAGCATAAAGGCGAATGGTGACTAAATGTAGGCAGCATAGAATCAATATAAAAAACAGGGACATATGTGTGACACAGGAGACATCAACAGAGGCTCCATAGGGACTAGAAGCTTAACCAGTCATTGGAGGTAAACTCAGAAAAATTAGCACAACTCCTAAATTCAAACTACTAACCCAACCAATGAATGTCATATACAATGCTCTGTTCGAAGGTGACACAACTCGACTGCTACCAAACATAGCATATTTTCCTATCAAGCTTTTTGGTTTTTTTATTTTTTGGACTTTTCAGATATTTTGAAAAGATTGAAAAAGAATAAAAGTTATTTATAGTTACAAATATAGGAGGAGACGAGTGTCAAGGGGAAAAAAACTAGTTCCAAGCAGTGGAACATACCTATGCTCAATGCAAGGAAACATGTGCAAGATAACGACACTCGGGGGAAAAATCCCCTCCCCCTAAAAAATGGGGAATCAATCTGTAAAATATATATATAAATTCTTTGCTTGGCTAGACATGAGACAAGCTCAGGCTATATGGCTGATAATCAAAATCAGGGAAGCCGGCGTAAGGCTCAATAAGGCAAGCAAAACTCATGATAATTCAATTACAACTTGGCATATACAAGGGATTCCCGGGGAAATGGCCAGCATAAAGTTGAAGAGGAGTATGAAGATATTTCTCAAGGACATGACGGGAATAAAAGGGACTCCCATGCCTAAGAGAGGGCTCACAGCATGGGTACCAGATGCAAAAGGGAGCTAACTAGGACACCAATGTATAGTAAAGCTCTACCATTCACATGGTACCACTTCTAACAATAGCATGAAGTTTCTGTGATACCATGGAATGGGTTCATACCTAAGGTTAAGATGGAACAGTCATAAGGAAATGCATAAGTGAAAGTGGATGTGATATCCTAACCTATATGCCAGTTCAAACATAATACCTATGATATGCCCAAACGGGTCGAAAACTCGGAGAGAGTGTACAAAAACTGGACCCTACATGAAAACCATATTGTTCCAAAACAACCCAAAATATTCAATAAAGAAACCAAACTATAGGATATAGGGAGGAATGATCATGACAACTACACCCAAAGGAAACAATGCGGTGAACGATGGGACATAAAGAGGAAAGTAAGGTGTAGACCCAATGTTCATGCATCCACTACCACCTCCATGAAGGTGAACACTGGTGTTAAGGCCGAGATAAGGGAGTCAAAATCCTCCACAAATGGAGTAGAGGTTGGAATGTGACTAATCCCAAATCTATGAACATGGTAAGGGGATATGATGCCCCCAAGTCTGACACCAGGGTCTGTACTAGGACCAAATATGGGTGATAGGATACCAGCCATGCCAAAAATAAAAGGATATGAACTCAAGAGAACATAAATAAACTAAAGTAACCATGATCCCAAAGGCCAACTAGAGCACAAAGAGAAAACTCCTAAGAAAATCTACAACCAAAATGCAAGCAAGACAAGGGAAGGATAAGTGAGCTCCCAAATACAGTAGGTATGTCTCACCTAGGAGAGGCTCAAAAATCCCATACACTACAAGCATGTGGAAATTGAACCCAGTTTTAGAACAATTACACTCACATCAATTGCCAATTGCACATGCAAAATTACTCACAAAAGAGACTGAATATGGAGCTGAACACTAAACTGTATTGAATAAGTGTACAATAGAAAACCCTGTGAATTCATAGGCTGTCACAATAAATAATTACATGAGGGATTTGAATGCATGAAGTTTCCATTCGAATCTAGTCAAAAGCAGGCTTACTAAATCTAATCAAATCCCCCATAGGTGCATAAAGCAGTTTCCAAAACTGTCTAGGAGCTCACGAATTGGAAAAATAAATTAGGAAAGATAATAGTGGATGGAAGGACAACTCATACATGCTTTTCATAGGAGAAAAGAGTGGAGGATGTGGAGGACAAAAAACAAGTTAACTTCACCTAGTCAAACTTTCCCAATTGCCTTAAAACACTGAAAAAGCAGGAAATAAAGCAGAAAAAGCAGACATGCACTAGCGAGGCCAGTAATAAAGTAGATTTGATTCTAGGAGGTTTCCCAAGCGCTCCATGACTCAAAATTAGCAAGTTTTACCACTATGGATGTGTAGATGACAACTTGCATAAGGTGGAATATGGAAAGTAGGCAAATAAGACAAAAATGGATTAATTAATGTCTAAGGTAGCTAACTATGGGTTGATTATTCTAACACCCCCCCTTAAGCCTGACTTATGAGTAATATATCAGAAAATTATAGGGCCTAGCAACAAGGCTTAGTCACCCTTTACATACTGCATGTCCATTTAACCAAGGAAAGAGGCAAAAACCCTATGGGAAAATCCTCCCTTAAACATGGACTGTAAAAAAAAAATTGGAAATCTTGTCATCACTCATGCTTCACAGCATGATCAGCAATCCCCAGCAGTGATTTGAGATTGCTGAATTTCTTCTCACAAAAATATTTGGTGAAGATATCAACTACTTGTTCTGAAGATGAACAGAAGAGTAGGTGAATGGTGCCATCATGCACAAGCTGTCTGATGTAGTGCATATGTATCTCAATGTGTTTGGTTCTCTGCTTCTGAATTGGATCATTGCAGATTCAAATGGTACTCTAATTATCGCAGTAGATAGTAGTTGAGTATTCTGATTCAAAGCTACACTCTCCAAGTAACCCCTGCAACCATAAACATTGAGTTGCTGCATTTACAACTCCTCTATACTCTGCTTCTGTAGATGAGAGTGCAATGGCACTCTGTTTCTTGCTTGACCAGCTGATTGGCCCTTCTGTAAGCATGAACACATATCCTAATGTTGACTTTCTATCTGTGCTGTCACCTGCCCAATCACTGTCATTAAACCCAATCAAATCAAGATTAGATTTAGCTTTATAGAAGATCCCATGTGTCCTTGTTCCCTGAACAAATTTAAGGATCCTTTTGGATGCTTTCCAATGGATCTCATGAGGCTGATCCATGTATCTAGAAGCCACACTTACTGCATAATAAATATCAGGTCTAGTATGTGTAAGATACAACAAACATCCAATCAATTGCCTATACAGTGTATTGTTTACCATAGGTGAAGAAACAGCTTCTTCAAGCTTCACTCCTGAAAGGAAAAGAGTCTTGCTTGGCTTGCAATCCTTCATTATGAATTTTTTCAGTAAATCCAAGGCATGCTTGGACTGGTGCACCTTGATTCTAGCTTTGGTTTGAGCAATCTCAAGCCCCAAGAATTGGCTCAATAGCCCCAAATCTGTCATGGAGAAGGCTTGGTTCATTGCACCCTTTAAGGAATCAATTTCATCCTTTGAGCTTCTTGTAATGAGGAGGTCATCAACATATAAAACAATGATCATTAATCAACCATTAATCAACTTCAAATAGACATTTGGATCTGATTTTCATCGAACAAAATTCAGTGATAGCAGAAAGCTATCAATCTTGGCATACCAAGCCCTGGGGGCTTGCTTAAGCCCATACAATGACTTCTTTAGCCTACACACAAGAGATGTTTTAGTAGAAAATCCTTGAGGCTGCTGCATGTATATCTCTTCAGTGATATCTCCATTCAGGAAAGCACACTTCACATCCATGTGATGTACTTCCCATTGCTTTGAAGCTGCAATGGCTAAGGCTAGCCTGATGGAGTCCATCTTTGCCACTGGTGCAAAGGTATCATTGTAGTCTATGCCATGAACCTATGAGTATCCCTTTGCTACTAATCTGGCCTTGTACTTCAGAGGTGAACCATCAGCAGCAAATTTGGTCTTGTACACCCACTTACAATGAACTAGCTTCCTCCATGGGGGAAGATCAACCAGCTCCCAAGTGTTTCTCTTTTGGAGTGAGTTGAACTCTTCCTTCATGGCTTCTTGACACCTTGGATATTCTGCTGCATCTTCATATGTTTGAGGATCTGATTCCACCATCAGATAGCATTTCTCAGCAAACATAGGATATTTCATGCATAGAGCACTCTCAAATTGAGATCTAGTCCTCCTAGGGTCATTAGGATTTCCAGCTAGCTCTCCAGCTACATGAATGGTATTGGCTGACCATTTTGTCCTTGTATGGATGTTAGGATCTGCAATAAAATCATCACTATCGGACATATCAGAATCTACATGTTCAACTATCTCTTCACTTACATTCAGAGGTTCTGGTGGTGAAGAGGATTCTCCAACTTCCACTGCTGCTAGGGGTTCTTCTTGAAACTGAACACATCTTTCAATGAAGGATTTGTTTGTGCTCAAATTTATTAGTTTGTACCCTTTTGAATCTTTAGAGTACCCAACAAATAGACACTCTTGGCTTTGGGGCTGCAAATCCTTCCTCTTTTCTGTTGGAATTCTAGCCCAAGCCCTTGAGCCAAAAATCCTAAAATGGGTCACATTTGGCTTGTGCCCACTCCATGCTTCAAAAGGAGTCATACCATAAAAAAATTTATGAGGCACCCTATTCTGGATATAGGCTTCATAGTTTATATCTTCGGCCCAGTACTTTGGTGGCAAAGTCTTAGCCTCCATCATGCAAGTTGCCATCTCTTTCAGTGATCTGTTCTTCCTCTCTGCAACACCATTCTGTTGTGGTGTGTAAGGGATAGAATCTTGCATCTGAATACCTGCATCTGAAAAATATTGAATAAACTCAAACTTGACATACTCACCACCATTTTCAGATCTGAGGACCTTGAGTTTCCTCGCAGACTGGTTTTCAACCAAATCCTTAAAGACTTTGAAGAGGCCAAAAATTTCAGACTTGTGTTTCAGGAAGTAAACCCGGCAATACCTGGAAAAGTCATATATGAAATTCAATGCATATTTTTCTTGAATCATGGACATATGAGGGAATGGGCCAGCAACATCACTATGGATCAACTCAAGAGGTGCAGAGGTTCTCTCATGACTAGCTCTCTCAAATTTATGCTTTGGGTGTTTTCCTAGGATGCAACCTTGACAGACTCCTTTGGAAAATTTTATCTTTGGTAACCCTATGACAATTTCTTTTTCACTAAGGTCAGAAAGATACTTGTAATTTAGGTGGCCAAATATTTCATGCCAAAGCTTTCTTACCTCATTAGCATAAATCAGAAGAGAAGAGGGTTTGAGTAGGGTAGGAAGTGTGAGAACATGTATACCTTCGAAGTATGATTTGCAACTCCTTTTGCAATGACTTTACCACTTGAGATCTCTGTGATCTCAACTTCATCAAGGTAGAATATGACATTCTTTGGAGACCCTATGTGGGTCATCTGATACACTAATAAGAGGTTAGAGGCAAGACCTGGAACATACAACACATTGTTGAACTTACCATGATCAAGATCAATCCTCCCTTTGCCCAAACTTTCAATGAGAGAGTCATATCCTAGTACTATTGGTGGACCTTTAGACATGTCAAGTGAGGTGAATGCCTCCTTGGTTGAAACCATATGTCTTGAAGCTCCAGAATCAATGATGAAACTAGGTGAGCTTGATGTGCCAGCAACCAATGCATGAACTCTCTCTCTATCTTTTGAACTTGATCCTCCTTCCCTCTTCTTCGAGCTGTCTGGAAGGGAGATACCATTCTTCTCCAGGAGTTGGGTCAGCATGTCTATTTGCTTCTTCATGCAGGAGCTCTCAGAATGATTTCCCTTACTGCAGTATGCGCACTTGCTCATTTCTCCTTTGTTCTTCTTCTTCTGGTAGTTCTTCTTGGGACCTTGAGGCTCCTCCGGAGACTTGTTCTTGTCTCTCTTTTGCTCAGGTGGATTTTTAGCTTTCCTTTTTATTTTTGAATCCACCCTTGAATCTCCAACAACCAGAGCTTGGTATTTGGATGGTTTGATGGTGCCCATCATCACCAATTTATCTTGTTCTTGTGTGAGAGATTGCATGAAATATGCAAGGCTAGGAATCTTCCAGGTTCGAGCTGTCAACTTTGTGGCATAGAAGGTCGAAACAAACACTAAATAGTCAGGGCCAAGCTTTGAGAGTATGGCCAAGACCATCTGATCATCCTTCTTTTCGATCCCACATTGTTTTAGCTACAAAACAAGTACTTTGAACTTGGAAAAATAGAGTTGCAGGGATTCAAAGCTATTGGGGCTCAGGGAGATTAATTCATTTTCAATTTGATGTCCCCTCATCTCATTTGTCTTTCCAAAAAGATCAAAAAGCTTCTCCCATACTTCATTCGGTGATGTCAATCCATCAATATGGAAAAGGAGGTCTCTGGATATACTCAGACACAGGAGACCATAGGCCTCATCCCTCTTGTTGTGCCATTTTATCTTCTCTGCAGCTGCATTGGGCTCTACTTATGTTGCCATAGTCACTATGTAGAGGCCTTTTGCTCTCAACAGTATCTCCATCTCTGCTTTCCATTCAAAGAAATTAAATGGAGTCAAGATGATCTTCTGAGATTGATCCATAGCTCAGAAATTGTCCCGGTAGTCAGTAGAATGCTCCCAGTCAATGATGTCGAACCTGCAAAACAAATAGGAAGGAGAGAAATCGATCTACAAATCCTTTGATACCATGTGGAAATTGAACCCAGTGTTAGAACAATTACACTCACATCAATTGCCAATTGCACATGCAAAATTACTCACAAAAGAGACTGAATATGGAGCTGAACACTAAATTGTATTGAATAAGTGTACAATATCCAACCCTGTGAATTCATAGGATGCCATAATAAATAATTACATTATGGATTCAAATGCATGAAGTTGCCATTCGAATCTAGTGAAAAGCAGGCTTACTAAATCTAAGAAAATCCCCCATAGGTGCATAAAGCAGTTTCCAAAACTGTCTAGGAGTTCAAGAATTGGAAAAATCAATTAGGAAAGATAATAGTGGATGGAAGGACAACTCATACATTCTTTTCATAGGATAAAAGAGTGGAGGATGTGGAGGACAAAAAACAAGTTAACTTCACCTAGTCAAACTTTCCCAATTGCCTTAAAACACTGAAAAAGCACGCAATAAAGCAGAAAAAGTAGACATGCACTAGGGAGGCCAGGAATAAAGCAGATTTGATTCCAGGAGGATTCCCAAGCACTCCATGACTCAAAATTATCAATTTTTACCACTATGGATGTGTAGATGACAACTTGCATAAGGTGGAATATGGAAACTAGGAAAATAAGACAAAAATGGATTAATTAATGTCTAAGGTAGCTAACTATGGGTTGATTATTCTAACAAAGTGGAGGTATGTAACCAATTATAGTGGCCCTCAGCTTCAATGCATATAGAGACTGTGTTGTCCAACCCCTACCTAGCCAGGACACCTATAGAATAACCTTTGCAAGTACCCCCTGTGATACCTAGGTAAGGAAACTAAGGTCACCCCAATATAACCAATGCTCAGGTGGATAGTCGCAGGAGGGATCGACCGTATGGGTAGGGTAGAAAATCCCAAAACTCAAAAGAGCCCCCATATATGAATATGATCCTAGAAATATCTCCAGTGCTCACAAAAGTGACCAAGGGATATCCCAATCACAATTGCTCACATTGCCTTGTGCTTAACTCCCTTGTAAGAGGAGGATCCTAAGAAACACTAATTATATAAAGGATTTCACACTCTCACCTGGACAGACACCTAATTGTTTCATTTAGTGGTCTTGGATAATTAACTCACAATGAACTATTCCAAGACCCTAAAACCTAGTCTTGTTGGTTCACCCTAGCAAAGAAAAGAGTGTAATTCATTTTATTATGCGTTAATTGTAATTGGCTTTATTACTCAAAGGGTAAATGTTCATGCAACTAATGATGTTATGACACAACAAGAAGTAAAATGCACACCTAACAATCAATGCAAATGTACTATGTAGAATGAAAAACAAGGTATGCTACTATGTGAAGTGCAAAATTTTTCCTTCAAATGTAAGTGCAATAATTCCTATATGAAATCCTAAATACAACTCTCATCCAAGCAATCCAATGCAAGTACCTCCTTAAATCCATATGCAAAAAATGCAACTACTTTCTATTTTTCAATATAAAAGAATGAAAAATGTAATTAAAGTCATCTAAAACTCCTAGTCTCTATAGCAAGTATAAAACACAATCCCAACAAGACACCAAGACAAAAAGAGTAATGCACTAATGGAAAAACAAAAAAGGATAAATGAATAAAACTACTTTCAAAGAAAAATCAATGAAAAAGCGGTCTTTGGTCACAAAAGAAGCATCCAACAAACAACATCAGAACCCAGGAAGACCTAACCATACTCACAACCCACCCAACAACTTCCCACAACATCAAAATCAACCAAAAGGGAGGATGTACGCGACTGTTTAAAGAATAGTTGTGTATGTACGCAACTTTTGGCCAAAATTCTGCATGTATATGTGGATCTTGGCCAAAAACCTGCATGTATACGCGACTTTTGGCCAAAAATCCGCATATGTACGCAAATTTTGGCCAAAAACCTGTGTATACAGAGAAGACAATGGTAAAAAGAAGGACAAGGGTCAAACCAGTAAAGAGGAGTGTCAATGGATGAACATAATATAAAATGTGACACAGAAACAGGGAGAAACAGAGAAAAAGTCAATAATATCAAGCACATTGTGCCCCCAAACCCCAAATAAAAACAAGGAACGTCCCCAACGGAGTCACCAATTCTGTTACGGAGAAAACTTCCTATGGCTTGGGGTGTACCACAACAGACAGAGAAATCGCAGAAATCAATCCCTTCCCAATATGCAAGAGATACAACATCTAACACTAAAGGATCTCAAAACATACCTTATTCTGGACGGTTGAAGTAGATCCCCATTGAGATTTTTCCAATCCCACTTGCGTTATCAATTTACTCTCAGCAACAGTAAACAAGGCAAGCATGCTATATAATATAGTGTTCGGCCTACTCTAGCATATATAGTCAATAATGCATAAGCAATTAAATGTGTCCATGGATTCAATACTCATTTAAATGCACATCATTGGATAGGAAAAGATATTTCTATTAATAAAACCATAGATTACATAAGTGACAACCTCTGTCGGCACATCTACGAACCAAAGAAACTGAGTCCTGCACATGGGCCTCCACCACCTCAATCCTTCATCTTTCAATAGAAATCTCACAAAAAAAGGCAAGCTTGGGAAGAACAAAAAGTGCTCCAAGGGACAAAGGGATGCAGACTCACGAGGACTTCACTTAGTGAACCTCTCACATAGCACGTGCGATCGTGGGATATTAAAGAATACCCTTAATTTCGAGAGATATTGACCCAAACTCTTTTTGTTGAAACCCCCTCCCAATACTTAAAACCTCCTCCCCACCCCTTTTTATACCTCAATCCTTATAAACCACCCTACCCACCCCCACCTTAAACCCCTCATCCCCCCAATACCTGTAATATATTGGTTCAATTTTTGATAATTTTAAAAACCACAATATGAACTAAGGTGATAGGATATTGTTCCACAAGTGAAGCCCCTGTGTGCAGACTCAACTACAAGCAAGCTATAGCAACAATGGACTATAGTTTTCTTGCTCTTCAATTCCTTCCCTTCAATGTATCCAAGGGGTTCCTTATATAGTGTTTCACTGGGGTAATGGAAGGTCGAATCCGAGCGACCTCGAGGCATATGGAAGGCTAAGAGACAAGTGACTCGGATCCACATCAAGTAAAACTCCAAAAATATTTGGACTTATGCACACATCCCTATGTATGTGGGTTTAAGGGTAATATCCATGTATATACACGAGAAAGGGATTAAAATTCACATACAACAAATATTAGGTGTTTTTAGGGATGATATTGGAAACATCAAAGGTACAATAATGGTCCATGGGGTCCAAAGAGTCTATAGAGGGACAGGGAAGGCCATAAAAGTGTGATCAACCATGTGTGGTAAAATCAGTTGTAATAGATGGGTATATAAGACCAAGTTTACCTTTGATGGTGTTGGTGAATGCCACAAGGCCGTTTTGATCTCTAAGGGTTTCTCTCAGCAAGAAGGAATCACCTACACTGAAACCTTTTCCCCTGTTGCAAC
Organism: Pseudotsuga menziesii; assembly: GCA_001517045.1. Lineage (NCBI taxonomy): Eukaryota > Viridiplantae > Streptophyta > Pinopsida > Pinales > Pinaceae > Pseudotsuga > Pseudotsuga menziesii. The sequence continues at coordinate 57,149 of LPNX010479920.1, forward strand.
GATGAATTATGTTCGACTCATTATTTCCCTTGCTACTTGATTTGGATAGGAGCTTCATCGAATGGATGTTAAAAGTGTGTTTCTTCATGGATATCTAACTAAAGAAATATATATGGAGAATCCTCCTGGATTCATAACAAGTTCTGGCCTTGTTTTTCAACTCAAGAAGTGGTTGTGTGGATTGAAACAAGAACCTCATGCTTGGTATGAAAATAATGATAGTTTTTGGTCAAATTGGCTTCAAACGTTGTGAATATTATCACAATACTTATGTATTACATGTTCATGATTATACTTTAATTATGGCATTATATGTTGATTATTTATTCATAACTGGAAACAATGTCAATCTCATTTTGGGTTTGAAAAAACAACTTTTAGATACATTTGAAATGATTGACCTAATCTTTTGCATTTCTTTCTCAACATTCAATATTTGCAATTGGATGATGGTATCTTTCTTTCTCAACCTAAATATGCCTTGGATATTTTGAAATGATTCAAGTTGGGCGATTTTAAGTCATGTGCTATACTTTATTGGTCGGGAGTAATTTTTTCAAGAAAATTCGAATCTCTATGAGTCGATACCACTCTTTATCAACAGTTGGTTCATAGCATTATCTATTTAACACACAATGGACTAGATATCTCCTTTGTTGTTAGTGTGGTTTCCAAGTTCATATAGGATCCTTGAGAAAGTCACTAGAAGACAACAAAGATAATTGTTCTTTATATAAAGGGTACTTATCAGTATGGGATCAAGTATTATTGCAGTACTGAACCACCTAATTTTGAATGGGGTAGCGATATTGATGACCAAAATTATAGCTCTGGATATATGTTACAACTTAGTTGTGGACCCTTAGTCTAGTCGTGTAAAAATTAGAAGGTAGTCTCTCTTTCAATTATAGAATCAGAGTATCATGCTGTTGTAAATGCAGGAACAGAGGCAATATGGATCCGTCAGCTTCTCAAAGAGCTTAGATTTCCTGTTCAAGCATCCGTTGTTTTTAACTGTGATATTGAAGGTGTTATTCAAGTTTTTGATAATCCATTTTCTCATAACAACATGAATCATGTTGAGCTTCATGTTCACTATTTGAGCCAGTTGATGTAGGATAATATTATATCACTTCTTTATTACAAGACAAATGATTAGATTGTTGATATATTTACAAACCCTTTACAAGAACCTAAGTTTATAAAAATTCAGTCTATTCTTGGGCTTCAAGAAGTTGCAATTATGGGGGGGTGTTCATACCAAGTAATTTCACGTCCTGAATCTCTAGAGCATTGTGTTTATGGGGGCGGTGTTGGATCCCAAGGTCTTGAAATTTCATCACACCACTAGATATTCTAGAGACAATCAATCATTAGATGACACACAACTAGAGGAGAAATCAGTTGGAGTTGGAAAAGCGACTAAAAATCCAATTAAACAAGTGACTAAATGGTCAACACAGTGGTGGCCGACACGACTACTATAGCCAATTGAATTTTGGGAAGTTGTGGATTTTGTGGAAGAGGTTAATCCCAACAACCACAATTTGTGGACCATATCCTCCTTACTTTAAGGAATTAGGTTAGATATATAAACTATAAAAGAGGTGACCCTATGGTTTGTCTAACACATCATTTTGATATGTATTTTATGCTCAACGTAAATTGTGATGTTCTGATCATAGTTCTCTATACTTAATCACTTCAATGGTGTCTTTATACATCACCTTTCTTCTTGGAATAATGTTCCCTTATGTATCCTTCTTTTATGTTCTATATTTCAAGACAAAGATCTCCCCCAACATGAAATTCACTCCAAGTAGATGCCACCTTGTATCATCAACTAGTTGACAATATCATGTACTTGAATCATACTTGTCCTGATATTTCCTTTGTTGTTGGTCTTTTTTCCCAGTATATGGAAATTCCACATGAAAGCCATTAAAAAGAAACAAAATGAATATTTCGATATATTCGGGTACAGTTCAATTCGATATTGATTACAGTTCAAGGGGGTCTCCTTTTTTGGTTGGTTTCAGTAATTCATATTGGATAGATGACCTTGATGATCGGAATTCTATTGTATTATAGGTTTTTATTCTTGATTTCATACTTGTTACTTGTGCATATAAGAAACAACAATATATTTCTATTTTTTTAATAGAAGCATACATTAGAGGAAATTTCAATTTAAAATGGGCCTTCAAAAAATAACACAAGTTATATGTCATCATGTATTAGCCAATCAAAATGCTTTAAAATTTAAAAAGGGAGCACCTCTTAAACAAATTTTTATAATAAATTTGGGGATAGGTATCATAAAAAAAACTACTTTTTGTTCATATTTTCGACATATCTCCCTGTGTTTTTACTCAAATTTCGATCAGGAGAGATCATTGGATGCAGAATTAAATTAAGAATCCAATGAGTACCTACTCATCATAATTTTGATGAGCCTCTCTACCCCAAAAACAAGAAATACCTGAAAAAATGTGATGATGACATCATCATCGCGTTTCTTCATGTATTTCTTGTTTTGGGGGTATCGTGGCCTATCAAAAGTATGCTAAGTGGGTACTCGTTGGATGCAAAATTTAATTCCGCATCCAATGAGCTCTCCTGATCAAAATTTATGTAAAAACACAAGGAGATATGTCGAAAATACGAACAAAAAGTAGCTTTTTCTTTTCTTCCTCCAAAATTAATAAATATTATTTTATTATTTTATTAATTTTCCTTAGGAGGCCCATTTTGAGTTGAAATTTCCTCTAATGGTATTGATCACCTATCATTCATGCAAGTTAGGGATCCTTTTGGATTTGGCAGATCCTTTCAGAGTTTGGATTCAAGAAACAACATCCAACTACCATTTGGTGTGACAATTAGAGTTCCATCAAGCTCACGAAAAACCTAGTTCAACATTAGCTCAACACACACATTGAGCTACATATGAACTTATTTAAAAATATTTTTCATGAGCATGTTCTTGAGGTGCTATTTTTCCCTATAGATGATCAAGTTGCATACATCTTCAAAAATTCTCTTACAGAAGCGAATTTTTCTAAACTTAGATCTATGTTAGGAGTTCAAGAATTTTCCATTAATATTGGATCATCTCTAATCCCTCTTTCCTTCTCCTATAGTGTCATTTTTGTAAATCCTTCAATCTTGTCCCAAGTTTTTCTTAATGGGCGATGCTATGGTATTAAGAAACTTAGGAGTTAGTTAAGATCAACTTGGTATCATGTATCTTTACGTAAAGTGTGTTTCTTTAGTATTAAATTTTACATTTGTAATCTAATAATCATGATATGTTCTAGACATAGAGTGATCGAATGGTTCATCACCACCTCAATCTTAATGGACATTGATTCATTGCTTGACACCTGTTTGGTCCGTGATCTCTATTTAAAGAGAACGGAGGGTCATCTACTCGATGATTGATTGTGAGAAACTCATTGTAACATTTATTTTCTTTTTTCATAATATAATGCCTATAGTAGCTATTTGGATGGGACCATGGGCTATTTCCCTATTGGAGGGTTTTAACCACACAAAAACATCGGTGTGTTGATATGTCATCTGTTTGTGTGAGTGGTTGTTGAAGGTGTTCAATCTTCTAGGAATATCTTGTGTTAGTTGAACATGTTTTCCTAAAGGGAATATCGATCCATGAAGTTATTGGATCAACTCAAGAATATCTCCACACTTTGAAGAATGAAAAGTAGCATGTGGCAATTCTTAAACTTGATATGTTGAAGTCGTATGAAAAAGCTTCGTAGTTATATCCAGGACTTATGCTCCTCCTTCTTGGTTTCAATTTTGAAATGGTAAGTTGGATTATGGGCTATGTGCTTGTTTTTTCTTTTATTTTTATGATAAATGGTGTTGGGTCAACTTATTTCAATCCTTCTAGATACTTGAGACAAGGTTTTACGTTGTATCCATACTTGTTTATGTTAATTGCAAAGGATTTGAGAAGGTTAATTCATGAGGAAAGACACCGAAGAAGAATATCATGTTGTAGGGAAAACAATATGACTCATTTATTTGTAGATGATCTATTGTTATTCTATTTGTATTTAGTTCATGAATGCCAATGATTAAAATAAGTAATAGAATTATGTTGCAATGCTACATGCATGGAGATAAATGAAACTAAGTCAAATTTGTATAGTATGTAGGATTAGTTTAAGCAATGATATTTACAGCATCAATACTTTCTCTATGTTATTCATACATTGAAGGTAGTTTCAATTATCTGTGGTTTTAGCTTAAACCAAATAGGTGTGGGAAGGAAGATTGGATGTGGTTGGTGGATAGGGTTGAATGAAGGATAATTGTTTGGTGCAATAATTAGATATCTCATGGTGGATGAATAGTTTTCATTATATCAGTGTTGGAGGATTTTCTTTTCTATGTGCATCTAATGATGCACATTCCCAAAGGCATCTCAAATAATATCCAAAAAATATGCTTCAACGTTTTATGGAAGGGGTGTAGTGAATATTTGGGAAGCCATCTAATTAGTTGGAGGAATATAGTGGCCCCAAAATCTTGTTGGGGATGGGGATTGAAGTTTTTTTTACCTTTAACCAAGTCCTCATAGAAAATTTGTGTTTAAAACATTCTATCCCATGATAGATTATGGTAGAAAATTCTAGTGTCCATATATTTGGTGCTAGTATCCTTCATTGATTGGATTAGGTTGAGGGAAAAATCGATTCAACCGGCTTCTAATCACTAGAAATAAATCACTATGGATTTTCCTACCATTGGTTGGGACGATGGTAAGGATATGTGGGTGGCATTTATTTCTATTTTGGGTTGAAATAGACGATTGAGTCTCCTTGCTGATTTGGTTTGATACTTTCAATTAAAAGGTCACACATCTTTGGACAATTTTGTATGTTCCCTTTCTACTAACTTATGGCATAAAGGATAATTGTCAGTGAGTGGAAATCCCAATGGAATGACTATGATAAAAAAAATTAAACATGGTCATGCTTGACTTAAGGTAAAGCAAGATTCCTTGGTGTGGAGCTACAACTCAGTCGGTGGGTGGTTATTATGCTCGACTGGGATATTTATTGGTAGTAGGATGAGAAGTTTGAGAGGCTAAATGGTGGAAGGAAAATTTTTGGCCAGTCCCGACCCCTCCCAAATGTATAATTCAACAATTTTTGTTGAATAACAATTATGTATCAAATTGAGATCGCCTTCAATAAAAAAACAAAACCATTCCAAGAATTTGTATGTTGTGATGTGTATATGAGGAATCGAATGGCCATGTGCTTTTGTAATGTCAATTTGTGGAAAAACATCTACCTGGAAGTAGAACCCTATTACAATATAAAGGATATTTTTAGGAATCCTTTGAAGGAGCATTACTTAAGGATTTTCTTCTCCTCTCAAGAGCTCAGATAGTTCAGACTTCAGACCCCTTCCTTATTGAGTATCATGGGGATTGTGGTTAGCCTGTATTCAATTTTTTTTCAAGGGATCTTTGCCACAACCAATCAAAATAGATACTCAATCATTTTCTATCTTTCATTACTTTCACCAAATTATGTGTCCACCTAAAATGATAAGGATCGATCTATTGGTTATTGATAAGGAGCATCCATGGTATTTTTCGATGGTGCCTCACAAAATGAGGGTCGATTATGTGAGTTTGGGTATGTTATTTTCCTAATATATGATCACTACTTTCTTGACAAATGTGTTATCGAATACATATTGAATAATTGGGTAGAATTACAAGCTATGGTTCATCTATTTCAGAAGGAAATTATCCTGGGAATTAGAGAGTTACAAGTCAATGGTGATTTGACTCTTGTTATTAATTGGTTGAAGGGATTTGAAATCATTCAATATATTGATTTCATATATTTGACTAGAAAATTAAAAGTGATTAGTATATATTTCCAAAATATTGGCTTCCAACATGCTTACCATGAGCATAATCATTTTGTTGATTGTCTCTCCAAACAAACACTAGGTATGACTGTAGGTACTATTTGCATAGAGGAGTTTCAAGGTGGATTAATAATATCCTCTTGGTCCATCATTTTTTGAAGTGGTCCTCATATAAATGATGAAGGATGTAATTTCTCAGACTGTAAGGTAGTTATTTTTTAACACATGAGAATAAGTATATCAAAACTTGAAAGATGACTAGGCTACCTCACTATTTGAAATTTATTATTTTGCCTTGTTCCATGAGAATCTGTTGATTAAATTTTTTGATTGAATGAATGGAAAGTACATTTTCACACACACACACACACACATATGAATGACATTTTACTTTTAGATACTTAAATAAATATATATACATTAGAGGAAATTTCAAATCAAAATGGGCCTTTTAAATCTAATTCAAATTCCATGTCATCATGTGTTAGCCAATGAAATCGTTTTAAATTTGAGATACCGTATAGGTCTTAAACACTTTTTAATATAAATTTGGGGATAGGTATCATAAAAAAACTACTTTTTTGTTTGTATTTTCGACACATATCCCCGTGTTTTTACTCAAATTTCGATTGGGAGAGCTCGTTGGATGCGGAATTTAATTCCACATCCAAGAAGCTCTCCTAATCACAATTTGAGTAACAACCGGAGGAGATGTGTCGAAAATACAAACAAAAAAGTAGTTTTTTTCTTTTCTTCCTCCAAAATTAATAAATATTATTTTATTATTTTAACTATTATTTTATTAATTTTTTTNATAATTTACCACAAATTAAAGTTAGATTAATATTGGTAAATTTTCAATATTCTACTATTAAAACACAACTAAATCAATTGCATTTCCAGATATATGCATTGCATATATTAAATATGCTCAAAAATACATGTTTAAGTATAATTCCATGTGCTTCTACAAAAAAATAGTAGCACTGTATGGTCCTTAGAGAGTTTGTATCAAAAAAAAAATTGTTATATCCTGAACCATAGTCTTCATAAAAGATCGAATAAAGGTGATATGAGTCCAAATCTCATGGATTTGATAGTCTTTTTCAAAAAGATGTTGAAACAAAAGTATTCATATATGGACAAAAAATAGTGATCTGATCCCAACAAAAGAAGCTTGAATAATCAACACTTCACTTCAAACTTTGATATAGCTAGTGAACTGAAAAAAATTATGAATTTCCTTAAGCCTATTAAATATCTTTTGCTTCAGTCCCTTCTTTGATAAATTGTCTATGATAATATTGGAAAGAGCGATCCTTCCTTTTCTCTATCACTTTAAGCTGTCCTTTACTGAGCTGAAAACCCTCCTAAGATAAGGAGTATGCTTCCTTATTCTGCTCCCCATATACATGAGTGCAAGAGAGAGAGTTTAAATTTTCAGTAACGTCCTAATCTCTTCCAACAAAGGAATAAGACGAATACTTGTACAACTTTGAGATTTTTTAATCCAGTTGATTGTTAGCATATAATCTCCAAATACTTTGAGATTTTAACAGTATTTTTCCAATGCAAAGAGTAGCATGATTTTTAATGCATATGATTCTGCATAGTTATTTGATCCATCATCAGATCCCATAGATAATTTTAAGGAATGATGGTATGAAAATAAAATAAAAACCCCTCCCCAACGCAAAAATCCATCATATTGATATGATTCATCAAAAAAAACTCCTAAGAAATAGACTTGTTAATTTCCTATTCTTGAATGCTACGAATTGGAGGAGCTCCTTTTTATTATGGAAATAAAGGGAGAATGTTTAAGCATTTAATGGAAATAATTTCAGGAACAAATTTGTGTTTCCAAAAAATTAGGTTATTTCTTGCTATACACAAACCCCAATAGGGAATGATCAATGGGAGGGATCTAAATGAGTGCAATGTAGAATTGGACAATGGCAGTTGAAAAGTTTGTTCAATTGTATTTCCATCCCAAGATAGATTCGATCCCACCCACTTATATCATTCCCTTCACACATATCATATAAAATGGAAGCTAATGAACAAGTTCCCCACAAACGACTCTGCATACTTGCACATCGTATACTAGTTTGGGCCTTTAAAGAAACATTGTTGTAGATTGCCCCAGGTTAGAATTTTATTCTCCAATGAGGACCATATCAACATATGAGTGTTTGGTGGAAACTTGAGCTTCCTTGTGGATCTCCACCACCATTGTATTTCTCTGTTATGGGCCTATGGACTTAATTGAATATAACCATTCTTTGGATTGTATATTCTTGATGATGCTAAATACCATATAAGTTCATCGTCTTACTCCCTGATGTGGCAATGCCCAAATTTGAGTGCATCTTTGTAGTTATTCCAAATAATTGATTCATCATTATTTATACCTAAGGACCTCACATATAGCCACCATTTCCTCCACAAGTATGTGGTCTACAGATTTCCTACTTGGTTTAATGTGAAGAACCCATGATTATGAAGGTTTTGTTAAATATACAACCTCGTGAGTCATTCTCCAATCCAATCTTGTGTAGTCAGGATTGATCCTCATTTATTGAGATAGGAAGCCTAAGTTGAATTCAAGTACTTGGAATAGAACTCTTGGGTTGGACTCAAGAATGGCTAAGCCTTGCATATAAAGTTTATTCCTCATGTGTTGAGGTGAATGCTTTGATTTATCAAAGAGAATATTTTGTAAAGACTTGTTGGACAAGGCTTTGGACTTGTGTGTCATGTAAGATCCTAATGTATTGAGGTGGAACTCCCATATCGAGGTAATGCATTTCATGTTGAATTATTAAATGGTGTGTGTTGTATTGCTAACCATGATCATCGGTTGCTATTAAGTCTCCTTTATAGGTTGACCACCTCTAGAGTGAATTACTTTAGCATATGATCATTTGGTCCGAAGTAATATAATATGATCACAACATTCGACAAATATTATTAGTATAATCCGATATGATATCTAATTAAAGTTAGCACATATTTACCATGTGGCAAAAGATAAGAGGTAAATATAAATGCATAGATAACAAGAGAATTGGACTTGCACATGAGATGAATTCAGTTGAATAAAGATGAACTCGAATTACTAAGATTCAATTAAGGTAACAATGTATGCCTTAGTTAAATCTTGATAAGCTTCAGTTAAATAAATAATGGATGCATTAGTTAATTAAAGGAGAACTCACAGTGCTCACTTTAGTAAATCAATCAACATGATTTAAGTAGTTAACTAAAGTGTTAATACAAAGGAATTAGTTAACAAAAGTGTTTTTCATGTCAACTCTTTAGTTAAAATAAAAGATGACACTTAAGTTATGACACTTGAGTTCCAACTATTGCATGATGACACTTTAGTTAACATCCTAATTAACTAATCCTATGTCCAGTTAGAAGGAAAGTTCACTTTCAAGTCAGTTAAGCATGAATTAATGCCAAATATGAAAGGCATGGGACATTGATTATGCATGATAGAAGAAACTGAAGTGAAAAAAAAAATTCCTAGAAGGAAATTCACTATAGCCTTCATGGGGGCTAATTCCCCATGCAGTAACTCGATAGTCCTTGCATGGCACTGGTTTTACATGTTATTTATTGTATTGAACACATTGAAAAATTAATTTTATTGATCTCTCTTCTCTATTTCTTTATATGTACATTGAGGGTGTTTTGTGATCTCTTATCTTCTAAAAGCAATATGATATTGTAAAAGGATCTTATGTGCTATCTATCATAATTATACTGAGAATATTTTTTGGGGTTTTTCATCCACATTTTTTTGAGGGTTCTCCCCATGGTGCATCCTTTGTTATGGTTGAATGTTTTTTATGTGATTGAATGGTTCATTGTTTCAAGTATTTATTTTTTCCACACTTCAATAATTAAATATCAAGGCTCAACCAAAATACAAAATGGTATTAGAGCTCAAGGAGTTAAGGAGCTAAGGATTGTCAAGAAACTTGATCCTACATGGATCCTAAGGAGTTGAGCATGGTACTTTAAAGAAAAATGGCATAAATCTCTTATGACCATAAGACCAACTTAAGGGAACTTTAAATTTCAACACGTGGAAGTCCAAGGTTCCAAAAAACATAGAGGAACATGAATTAGATGGCTATGTATCCACTGTGGTGGATGAAATTACATCTAATGCAGGGTGCATCAAATTCAAGAAGAACCAAGATAAAGCCAAACGAATCATCTATGTTTCAGTGAATGAAAACTTGATCTCTGTTATTACTTATTTGAAGACCACAAAGGAATGTTTTGATACATTGAGAAACCTATATGAGAAGAAGGCCTCGAGTTAAAAGAGGGAATTGAAGAAAAATATACAAAAACTAAAGATGGAGAAGGATGAGACAATGGCCTCTTTCTTCACCAACATCTCTTGGGTCAAAGATCAACTTGATAGCACAGGAGTTGTGGTGTATGAACATGATCTTCTTCAAACCACTATTGATGGTATTTCATACTCATGGGAGACATTATTGGTTGTAGTTAATGGTTGAGAAGTGAAACCTAACTTGCAGAGGTTGTGCCATGACTACCTTTAAGAGGAAGGGTGAATCCAACGAAAGACTATGTGCACTCAAGAAGAAAAGTGTGCTCTCATGGTAAGGATGAAGAAAGGAAGAAAAAAATTATTTCAAAATAAGTTCTCTCATACAAAGGAGAATGTGTACAACAAAAATTTTTACAATTCAAAGGCTAGATGCTACAACTAAACAAGATGGGCCATTTCTCAAGGTAGTGCAAAAAAAAGCATGTAGGAAAAGGAAGGTTTCATGCTTCTACCCCTATAGAATATGAAACTACTCAGAAGAATGCATTCGAAGAAAAAGGAGACAAGGAGGGAGTATTACCATGTATCATCCCTTCCAAGATCTATCATCACAAGTGAAGATACATGTTTAGTTAACAATGATACATCCAAGCACATGACATGATATAGGAGCGCCATATCTAGCCTAAAGGAAATAAATTTCACATGCATGGTAGATTTGGGGGACAACACAACATATTCAATCCAATAAGTTAGATCCACCTCCTTCCAATTGAGCTCAGGTGATATTTTACATGTGGAGGATATTATATGTGTTCCATGCTTGAAGAATAATCTTCTATCAGTTTTCAGTTCATGACAATAAGGGCTATCGAGTTATCTTCGTGGATAATCAAGCACTATTATGGTTGAAGAACAAAGACCTAAAATTTGATGAAGTTATCGAAGTTAAAGAGGGAGGTATCTACAAGGTACCTAAGAAGTACATTCAAGCTATGGTTCACAAGACTATCAATCCATGCGATCTATAACACAGGAGGAATGGTCATCTCCACTACAAAGTGCTACTAGGATTACAAAAGATGGTAAAAATATGCTCATATTTTATTTTGATCATGATAGTGTCTGTAGGGGTTGAGAGCTTGGGAAGAATGTTAAGAAAACATTTTCTAGCAGTTCCACTAAATCTAAAGGGATTTCAGAGTTAATACATTATAATGTATGTGGTCCCATGTCACCCCCCTCCCTAACTGTCTACCTATATTATGTATTATTCATAAAAAAAAAATTATATAAAGTCATGGATTTATCTCCTAAATACTAAGAGTAAAACTCTTACCAAGTTTAAAGAGTTCAAAGGCCCTAGTTGAAAATTAGACAAGAAAGCATATATGTGAATTAAGGTCAGATAATGTAGGTGAATTTGAGTCACATGCATTGAATTATTTATGTAGTGACGTAGGGATATGTAGACAGTTGACAATACCCTATAACCCCCAACAAAATGGGGTTGTCAAAAGGAATAATAGAACCATATGTGAGGCTACAAAATCCATGATGCATGATCAAAATATTTCTACCTCATTATGTGCATAAGCCACTAGTACAATAGTGTATATCTAGAATAGAATCCCACATGATATTCTGGAAGAGAAGACATAGAAATAAGTGTTCACTGGTGAAAATCCATATATCTCACACTTGAGGATCTTCAAGATCCCAATACACATTCATGTACCGAAATAAAAGAGAACAAAGATGGATCCTTCTGGAAAGAAGGGCTCCTTTATTGGTTATAGTGAGTCATCCAAAACCTACATAATATGTGTTCTAGGTGAAATACACATTAAATTCAGTAGGGATGTGACATTTGATGAATAGGATGCATTCAAGTGATCAAAAGATAATTGGTATGATACAAACATGGAGGAGCATGAGAATCCCATGATGGAGGACCCAAATTATAGTTCTCCCCATTTGGATGTTGAGAGGGAGAAACCATAAGAGTTCTCATATTTACTAGACCTTGATGAACCATTAGAACTGGTTAATGAACCTCTAACTAAGAGGAGGTCTCCATGGTGTCGAGATATTCTACAAGATGCAAAGTGGCATGGAATTCCATTAGTATCATTTAGAGAGAGAAAGAAAACTGACATATAATCAAGGTATGTTGAATAAATGAGTCACGTTAGTGATTCAGATCCTACCTCATATGAAGAAGTTACTAAGAATCAATTCTGGAAGGATGCAATGACATAGGAATACATGTATATAATGAATAATGATGTTTGGGAAGTTGTTCCTAAACTTCAAGGGAAGTCCATAGTTACTTCTAGATCACTTTATAAGATTAATCATGCTAATAATGGAAGTATTAAGAAGTATAAAGTCATATTTGTTTCCCTAGGATTCACCCAGAAAGAAGGCATATAATATGATAAGACATTCACTCCACTGGCCAAGTACACCACTATTCAAGCGACGATCTCACATGTATCTGTTCTAGGATGGAAGCTCTACCAAATGGATGTGAATAAAACCATACTCAATGGTGAGATTGAGGAATAGTTTTATATTCGAAAACCCGAGGGGTTTGTATTTCATGGGAAGAAGTCCCATGTTTGCAAACAAAATAAATCTATATATGGGATTAAGAAAGTCCCCGAGGATTGGTATTCAAGGATTGGAAACTATCTTCAGATTATGTGCTTCTCCAAGAGAGAAGTTAATCCAAACTTGTACTTCAAAGTAGTGAAGAGCCAGCCATTGATATTGTTTCTATATGTGGATGATTTGTTCCTTATTACAGAGGAGCATCGAAGAGAAGTTGTTCCTTGCGATCTAAACTTTTAGCTCCTAGTTCTTCACCCACACTCTTAGTTTTCAATGTAGGAATCATGTTGATAGGTTCTATATCAATGAGTAATTATTCCTCAATATGGCAAGGAAAATAACGAGTTAGAGGGTCCAAGATTGCATTCAGCCCCCAAACCTCCATCGCCCCAATTGTAAAGTTAAGATCACCACTAATGCTAATATTTGGGGACTGAATAAAGGATTTAGATAGTAGCCCATCCCATAAATTTTTTCTTTCTCCATATAGCCCATAAAAATTCCAAATTCTCATTTTCAATCCAAAACCTTCAATTAGAATATATAATACAAGAACAAATTCATAGGCCAAGTAATCTCTCACCTTAATGGAAGTGAGATTCCATCCCATGAACAAACCATTGGACCACCCTATCACACCTGATGTTATGAGGTTCTAGCCTTTATTTTATGAGGTTCTAAACCTATTCTTCTTCTCCTATGGTTTATTGTAGGAAACGAATGTTCGAAGAGATAGTACATACCAACCTACATAGTGACACTTTTTTGGAAGAGTTTTCCAAACCCCTGGAATTAAAGGAGTAAATTTTAATTGTTCAGCCCCTTCTGGGGTTCCTGATACTCTAAGTGCCCCAATGATGGAGGATTGTTTACCAACTACTACTTTGAGAATAATTTTTTCTTGTTCCTTGTGAATGTTAGGTTTTCTTCGTCTTCCTTTTCCAAAACCTACAATATTTGGAACAATACCCAAAATACCTCCCCCTTTACAAATCCCAACAAATATGGGCTTGAAATTATATCTAGGAGAGAGTTCCTTCAATTATTTAAATGACTCATGAGATATGAAGACTATTGGAGAGGAAATGGAATCCTAGACCTAATACTTTGGGAAAAGAGCAGGGGATGTGGGAGCACCAAGGGAGAGGGAAGCTAATGATATCATCATAGAGTGTGCATTAAATTTATTTCCATGAATGGAAACTTGTAAAGCAGTGCAATTGAAAACAAACTATGAATAATGGACAAACATACCTGAGGATGAGGTAGTTTGTTGTGCATTGGTTCCATATATCACCTTCTCCTTCCCTCGACCCATACTCTGAACATGTTCCTTTCCTAGCTAGATGTCCCCTTCCCTATCTTTCTTTTTAGAGGCCCAATCCTACAATCCTTCAACAAGATATCCTCCTAGTGGCCTAAGGCTTTAGATATCCCACATTTTATTTCCTGACCACCCAAATATGATAGATCAAATCTCAAAACCATCTTTGATGAATCTCTAGTATCCCTAATCTTATTCCTCTTCCTGAAAGGGATACTACAAGAGTCATCCAAGGGCCCATACAAGTCACACCTATTACATCTGAAATGCACACCTTCATAATGCATGTTTTGAATTAGGGTAAATTGCATCCATTCAATTTCAATGTCCTCTCTAATAAATTCTCATGTGTCCATCCTAATTAAAATTATGGACACACTCATTTTGCCAGACTCTTCAAAGGACATGTTTGCCTCTAATAATTCCCCCAACTCATTTCTAATATCTCTAAAAATCACCAAAGACTTGAAGTCAAGAGGTAAACCTGACCATCTCACCGAGAAAGGAATAATATCCAACCAATCCTGCCTCACATCCAAAAGGGGTATCCATGGTTTGAGAGCCAACGGAGTAGACCCTATACATGATTTTCTTGCAATAATCCATTGGGTATCTTCAAGATTATTCATAATAAAGATGATCCAACCCTTATTCAAGGTTAACATTTTTGGAGTGTATCCTAGTTGTTCACCCTAGTGATCCCTATCCCATAGAGAGATGATTTTTATAGAAAACTTTCTTCCATGAACTTTCCTGAAAACCACTAATTCAACCATGCTGACCACCCTAAAAAGTGGAATAGTGTCCCCTACCACAAATTTGTTTTCTTTGCCATCATTTTTAAAAATCCTTCTCTTCTCTTTGCTTATTCCTTCCTCCTCCTTTAAACCACTGTTGGAATTTTGGTCCATGTCCCTAATCACCACTCCTTCCTTCCCTTGTTCTCCCTTAAAATTAGAAAGGTCGCATTTTCCCAGAAGTCCATCAAGATATTTCTCATTTTAAGCCAAACTTTTAGCAAGGAAAATGCAAGGATCAAAAGGTGCTTCTTCCAGAGAAAAATTTAGTTGAGACGAGTATGTAACATCCTTCAGCACAGGAATGTGGGAAATAAACCCCATATTTCCATAAATTATTGACTAGATAGCCTTCCTACAATTTCCCATGCTCCTTTTTCTAATTAATCCTAAAATAGATCAATTGTTTCTAACTCTCTTTGCATACTCTATCACTTCCTCTAAACCTGTTGCAGTTCTAGAATAAGTGAAAATTACAAGGATCTCAATGAACAAATACATCAATAACTTTTAAGCGATGTTCCAGCACTATACTTGTTCAACAACATCAAAAGGAATTGTGCAAAAGGAACTCATTCAATGTGGCTCTCTCCGATGAATTTTGTAGATATTATGAACAATGATTTTGCAAAGGAATATTTTATCACTATTTTCCATTCACAAACTCAAGTCAATATTTTCTCTGGTTCTAGTATACAAAATTCTCTTATCCACGATTTGCAAAAATGTTGTTTCCTATATTTCCTACATATTTCATTCTCTTGTCTACAACAACATAATAAAATAATGAAAACAATTTCTCTATCTATAGGTAGACGGTGTGATAAAATAAAAATATTATTTTGCACCACCATTTGAACAAGTATGTGTTAAATGTCAGCACCCATAAATTCACATCCTTCCAAATTGTGGAATTTGAAAATTATCAATTGGCCTAATAAACATGTAAATTTACGAATACATATTAGAAACGGATGACAACCCACTTGAATGTGATGTACACGACCAACACTTGCAAAATTTTCAATATCTCATTTGATGGCTATTCAAAAATCATCTCAACAACTATGCACCATTTAGAAAAGTTATCTCAAAAAGGGTTGTTCACACTCACAGTGAACAACAACATTATTGAATTCAAAAGGATATGAATGTTGGAAGCAGAGAATGCAATCAATTTTAATTACTAGTAAACTCCAATTCTTTTTTTCATATAACAAAACTACCTACAATTACTCAAAGTTTGTTGCATGTTGTTTCATTTGTTATGATCTATAAAAAACTATTGCAATAATTTTGCAACAATAAAAAAAAATACACACTTGTATTAGTGATCCTATATCTATGCAACATATAGATCCTGCAATCCTTTGGAAGATTCCCAGTTTTTTTGAAAAACATTAAGAACAAAAGAAAAAAACATTGGACATAGGAAGTAAGAAAAAAATAGTTTTTTTGTCTTTTTTTATAAAATGTTGCTAATGCCTATACTAAGAAAACAACAAAATTTTTTATTTATCTTTTTTTGGAACATGTTTCCTAATTCTTATGGAAACAATAATGTGTTTTTGACCTTTATATGTTGAAACTTCTTGTTTGTCTAAAGAATCAAATACTTAGTAGTAAATTTCAATGCTTATTACGATGCTAGCCTATAATGTCTATTTATACACATGGATTTTCTATACTAAAAGAAAAAAAAACATTTCCCTACAATGTTTTATGTTTTTATCAAATTAGATCTATTGTTACAACCTTCTTCTATCTTATGTTGTTATTTGGTTCATTTATATCTCATTGGCCTTGTAGTGATTTACGATTCAATTGCATTACCAGATTCCCGAGGAAAAAAACTTTTGTTCCATGATATAGTTGTAGAATAAAATTCCCTCTTATGCTTTAAATAAAAGGGATTCTTCAAATTATAATAATATCAAGTTGCTTTTGGAATATAGACTATGGGTTTCAGTTTTCTTGCAAATAACAAATTTCGGCTGGAAATCATGCTTTCAGCGTTTAGTTTTTATTTTCTATGAAACAATATAGATTACTGCATTTATGATTAAGCTTGTTCCTTTCAAAATTATTCCATGCCCACCGTCAATAAATATGCTACTTTGAAATATGGAGATTGTTTCAAACTTACTTGGTATATTGTCTAGATTGCTAGTGTTGTTCTTAGTTTCACCATGATCGATTGATTTTATATTTACCTAAATTCTATTGATAATTTTCTGATTAGGAAAAATATTTGATTGATGATATTCTCCATTTTCCAAATAATTTGATTGATGGAATTTCCATTGTGCTTGTCAATGTTGTTATATTTTCTTTAGTCAATGATATTGTCCCTTCTTCAAAAAATATTATTGATGGATTTGTTGATCTATTTGTAAATTTGAATGATATTCTAATGTATATTATCATTGTATGTTGTTGTAACCCCATCAGAGATGTGTTTTCCTCCTTTTGGGATGTCATTATTGTCTATGGAACTTGAGGTACAACCTTCGTTGTAAGTCTAGGAAATGGTCCCCACTGTAACATCATGTAATGTATTTTTGGAGTTCCTTTAGGATAAGTCGAACATGTTAGGGTAATAGGTTGGCCCCAATCATGTATATGTCACATACCCCAATTTTTTAAAATAATGTTATTTGTTTTAAATTGATTCCTAAGACATAATGTTAAATTTAATGCTAAGTTGAAACTAATGACTCAGCAGAGTCAAAAGATGTGGAATGTAATTCTGAATATTTTATTTTTAATAAATAAAAAGTGGAGACAACAGCTTGGGAGAGCTGTTAATAAGAGTGTTACTGGTCAAACTGGTGGAAGGAACTAGGTGGAGATCAAAAAGACAAGTGGCAGCATCCTCAAACACTTTCTATGTTGCAGGTGGCAACTTCCCTATATTTGGGGTCATGATCCCCCAAGAAAGTGGGATCAGAGCAGGTGGCTCAATTAATGACAACTAACCCAAAAAGACCTAGGCAATCTTATAAAAATTCCCAATGTAGAGAGCTGAGGCTGCTCATATATTTTCCAGGAGAAGAATCATTTAGGGAGAATGCACTTCAAGGAATTAATTGGGAAAAGAGAAACTATAAGGAAGGTGTTTTGAAGGATAAACTACAGGAACTTGATCTAATACAACTTCTTAGCTGAGAGATTTGACTGACGAGTTCAGGATTGGTATTGAGTCTCAGGACTAGTACTTGGTTATTTGCTTCACCTAGTTCCATCCAAGGAGACCAGATCATGCTCAAGGGTCCTGAGGAGTCATTGTTTGAGCGCTCTCCAGGAGTTGGCAGGGAGGAACAGCCTCCCATTACTGTTGTCGACCAGCTTTAAGAACAGGTTCTGCTATCTACTAATTTCTGTGTTAATATCTATGTGTGAGTGAATGATGCATTTTCAGGTTATGATGTAAACTTATAGGATAGAATATCTTAGCTTGTTCAGTAATGAAATTATTCTTGATGAAAAATAAATCCTACCTGTGTTTTTCCCCATCTAGAGTAATCCAGATCGTACTCTAGCACAGGTGGTGTATTTAAATGAAGAAAGTAGGATGTAAATTTAAAATAAGATGTTAACTTGAATACTAGAATGTTTTCTTTTATTAAGATATTTGTTATCAGAAGAAATATTATTCTGTACTTAGAGTAGTGTTAGACCTAGACTGTGAATGTTAGATTATTAGAAAAGGAAAGGAAGTTATATCATTACACTAACAGTAGTATGTTTGGTAGATGAAATATTTCTCTATATAGTATTCACTTCTGTAATATTTATATCTAATTCGAAACAAAAGGAAAAGAAGATAATAGATAAAAAGTGTAGTATTAGGTTAAATAATAATAAAAATGCCTTTCAGCTCTACAGTTCATTTCTTTTCCTATTGTAGAATAAATAACTACTGTAATTATAGCAACCAAACTGTGAGTAAGGATAGAAAAACTTTGATTTAATTCTAAAGATAAAATCTAGTTGGTTTAATATTTTATTTATCACTGATAATGCAAATAATTCATTCATCTTATCCAGCTAAACTTAAGCAAGATCTACAGCTACTAACCTGTCTTTTATAGAATTTAAACAAACACTACTATATATTTTAGAGGAAAGAACATAGTTAATTCGTTTTTTCTCTTATTTTATAAATACTAATGTTATAATATAAATAGGGTAACATAGAATACAAAAGGAACTTCATTATAAATTATTTAGTATAGAGAGCATAAGAATATAACAACAAAATATTTTCCCATCTATATACATCATAAATAGACTAAGTATAAAGATAATGTATATAATTATAAGAACAATATTTACTTGTAAGTAAAATAACAATTCTTATAACATTATAATAAGTATCAAGTAAACATGAACTTTGTACTTAAAGATGTAACTATATAGTTACATAAGTACAACTCAAAAACATTAAATTACTTATTTTCCTCCTGAAAGTTAACCAATATAAAATAATATTTAAACCCTTATTAGAACAGAGGAAAATAAGGTAAACAGTTAATATTTAAAATAATTTACAGAGTAAATTTAAATGTAATAACTTGCAGGAAATAAATTAACAGAACAGAGACATGATCGATTCACCGAGCTTAATAACCCATTATACAATATAAGTAATAACAAAATAAATTACAGTATTATATTGTAAATAAAAGATAATTTAAAAAAAAACAGTAAATACATCTTCACATCGCCAAGTTAAGGTAAAACCCTATTGTATCAAAATTTATAACAGAGGTATCAAACAAAAGAGTTTAAGCTCCTTTGTAAATGCCTCTCGGCAACTAAGAGTTAACAGAGTATGGCTTTACCGGCCTTCCCTCATTTATACATTTTATACACAAAAACTAGAAGCAAAATCAAAATTTACAGGTCACGGCCTAAGCCGGAAGCCCCGTATAAGGCAAGGGTTTTTCTTCAACAAAAACAGTGAACCAAGTTAAACCAGGTAAACCAAAACCACAAGGGTTTTGTAGGCCACGGCGACCAACCATCAAATGTCCCATAAGGAACTGAACAAGGATGAACTGCCATGGGATATCCAAGGCTTACCCGTGAGCAAGCGGTTATCCCAGCCTTGCACCAACCACACAGAAGGACAAGCCATCACCTATGTAACAACACCCATGATATCATAAGCTTTTGCACTTATATAAACAAGCGATGTAACGAAACATAAGTATAAAGAAACAAAGATACCAATTATAGTTCTTACGTAAAAATTCATTGAAACGTAACCACCCACAAACAGTAGTGCAGCTACCAACGCAAGGAGGAACAAATCCTTCATCTGTCATAGGAAAAATGGAGGTTACCAACCCAGAAATGAGCAGCGACGGCCAAGAGATGGAGCGACAACCCAAGCAAGTATAAACTCTTGGGCTGCAACTATTTCCCAACCTAAAGTCCACCTTGTTGCGAAACCCTAAGACCCAACAACTCTCGAGATGTGAAACCACAGCTCTCACTACTGGGCCACAAATGAATGAGACTTTTATAGTCTGGTGAATACTGAAATGAGCTAGCCGCAAAGGTGAAACCCCGGAGGAAATCTGCCAACCCAGCCCAAGTAGAGAACAATTTTTGTTACAACTCTTCTCTGTTGAGTGTTCAGGGAAAGCTCACAAGGTACAAGAGACAAAGAAGCAAGCTAGGACACTATTAGCAACTAGTTGCAGAGCGACAGGGCGGTCAAAAACACAGTAGCAGAGTGGCCGAACGCCAGAAATAATGGAGGGAATAACAAGTTTAGGGTTTGCAAGTGCCTTTTAACTTCACAACGCTTGGCTATGATGAGTCCATGTACGCAATCAAAATTATTTGCATGCAGTGGGTAATCTCAATAGTTTCAACGTATCTTTAACAAAATGATTTTTTATTCCAATCATACGGTGGTGTGAAGGTTCTACAAGGTTCGATACTCCTGAAGTCAACCAAGCATGCACGCTATATTGTAAACAAAAGAAACATTAATATAAAAGTTAGGCCATAAACTTATCAAGGGCAAGGTCAATACTATGACCCATCATTTATGCAAACATGATATTCATTCAGTCAAACGATTATAAATCTATCGAAGGCTATGCCATTTTAATATTTAATAAAAGAAATTCATAAAATTTATTTATGATAAGATACCCTTCTTGCTAGCTTGATTTTCGATATGCCTTGCGTATTCATTTATTAAACTATTAAGGTTGGAAATTGAGCTTGTTAAGACTTAAAGTATTTAACGGGCTTGACATTGGAATTTTAATGATTTAATAACAATAACTGGACAATATCTTCCAAGCAAGTTATGTGTAGAGGAACTTAGTTCATCAACACTAACTTAGTCTAATTGATAGTAATATGTAATGAGGATATAATTCCTTTAAAACTTCAAAGCTTTAGAAGATGGAATAATAGTACAAAAACTCATTAACTATTGCACATTACTTTCATATCACAAGGAGTAACCAAAATTTATCATGATGTAAATGGTTTATGTTCAAAATTTAAGATAGACCCTTAACGTAAAAACCCCGCCATCTTTAGTCTGTGTGTAAGGAAAGATTTAAGGCGTTTACACACTATGACTTTGGTAAACACTGATAAACATTGAAGAGGTTAGTTCGCAATAAAAACTATAAATTACAACTAAAGAGAGAAAGCAACTGTCACCAATATTGTTAGGACAAAAAACTCTTTTCTATGGCGTCTTTAAAAAGAATAACAATATAATTGTTTTACCTCATAAAAGCATTTGAAATTGAAACAACATATTTATTCTTTTACTGAGCTATTATTTTTGCAACGAACGTATATCTGCATACTTTATGATTATTGACAAGCAGCACCAGATCTTTCTTACCTGTAAATCTGTGAGATCAGGTAAACTTTCTGTGTTAGCTCAAAAGCTAAGTAAGCCCCAGAATACCAGGACAATTCCACCTTGTGGTCACAAAGAAAAATAAGTCATTAAACTAAAAAAGAACTATTCTATAAGATAAACATAATCGAGTAGATAATTCAGATTATGAAATGATTAACATATAACTAATTAAAACAATTAGTTGACTGCATTATTGAATATTATTTTTATTTAAAAAAAAAAATTCAGTAAATTTGGGGTTTTGACATGTGGTATCAGAGCACAAGGTTCAAACACTAGGCCTTGATGCAGCCCAACTATCTTTCATAGAACAGTAAATTAAAATAATATGCTAACATATATTTTGTTTTATGTTAAGAACAGAAAATTTTCTTTTTTCTGAAGTTTAACAGGCAGGTATGGAAAGGCTGGGAGAGTATGCATAGGAGGAGTCTCCAGATACAGAGACAAGAAATTTGCCTAGAGAACCTATATTAGAAGAGGTGACTTCCAACTCCTCAGAGTTGTTACAGACTGTAAAGGATTTAAAAACTGAAATGGAGTTTGTAAAGAGGAGGAATGAAAGGATTCTTAAGGCTCAGCAAGAATTGAACCAAATTTTAATAGAAAAATTACAAACTGAAGGAAGGAATAGAGAGTCAGAATCTGAGAATGTCAGTCATCAAAGAAAATCCAAAAAGATGAAGCTTGAAAAAACTGAAAGTAGTTCGTCATCTGAAGGGTTTGGTGAATGACAAAGTTACCAAACTACTTGTGACAGTAGTGAAGATGATTTGTATGACAAGAAGAAGAAATAAAAACCATATGAGGATATTTCAAGGGAGTTCAAAAAGATAAAGCCACCAAATTTTAATGGAGAGATTGAGAAGGGGGAGGAAGCAGAGTCCTGGTTGTCCGGGATGAAGAAGTACTTCCATATATATAATTACCCTAACCAGTTAAAGGAAAGGATGGCTATATATAACCTCTCAAGAAAGGTTGACATATGGTGGCAATACTTGAAGAGAGTCAAGGGTATAAGAGAGAAAGAAGTTAATTGGAGTACCTTTAAAAGGTATTTCAAAAAGAAATTTTTGTCTAAGCAGTATTGTGAGGAAAGAGCTAAAGAGTTTTATGAATTGAAGTTAGGTTCAATGACAAGGAAGGATCTGAACAGCAAATTATTAAGTTTACTTAAGTATGTACCCTACCTAGTAGATGAGAAACCAAAAGTACAACAATTTCTTAGCTGTATACCGTATCATATTAAAGATAGAATTAAATATGATAACCCAAAGACTTTGGAGGAAGCTATGAGGAAGGATAACTTTTGTTTTGAGAAAAATCGGAAGAAAGAAAGCTTGGCCAATTGGAAGGCTAAGAAAAATAACAATCAGCCTGAATTTAAGAAGAAGGAATTTGTACCTCATAGAAATTTCAAGAATAATAAGACCAAAAATTATTCTAACAACAAGAATTTCCTGGGAAATAGGAATAGTACTTCCAACAATTCGAATAATTTTAAGGGCAAGGAAACTGCAAATAACAATGGAAATTTTACCAAGAGTTTTTAACGTAAAGAGCCTGTTAAGTGCTAGGAATGTAATGGCCCGCACTATGCCTCGTTCTGTCCAAACCGAAAGAATACTGTTAGCAATATTCATATTGTACATGAGGAGATGACCGTTGGGGAACTAGCAAGGAGCATGCCCAGAATTAATGCGGCTTTGGAGAACCGCTAAGCTGAATATCAGACTTCCATGGTGGAAGTAAAAGGTATGATTAATCAGACCCCTATAACCATTTTAATTGATCTAGGAGCTAGTCTCAATTATATTGCACCTCAGATAGTGGAAAAATGTAAGTTTATCTATCGATAAGTTTGAGAATTCATGGTTGGTTCAACTAGCCACTGGGGCTAAAAGAAAAATAACTTGTTTTGTAAAAGAATGTGCTTTACTTATGGATGAATTTGAAACTGTAGTTAAACTTAATGTTTTTCCACTTGGCTCATATGATTTGCTGATTGGTATGGATTGGTTAGAACAGCATAAGGTAATTTTAAACCGTTACGATAAAAATTTCACATGCTTAAATAGTGATGAACAACCAGTAAAGGTTAAGGGTATTCCTAGAAAAACTATAGTAAGGCAGATTTCTGCTTTACAACTTAAAAGAGCTGTTAGAAAATGATGTAAAGCCTATGCAGTGACCATTACAGATGAGGAAGGTAAAACTAAAATAGATAAGTTAAAAATAAAAAATATTCCTGTTTTAAAAGAATATACTGATGTATTCCCAGAAGAAATTCTAGGATTACCTCCGAAAAGGGAATTGGATTTCACCATTGAACTGGTACCGGGTGCGGTACCTAGATCAAAGGTTCCTTATAGAATGAACATATTGGAACTCAATGAGTTAAAATCACAATTAAAAGATTTAATTGATAAAAATTACATTCAACCTAGTGTGTCTCCCTGGGGGGCACTGGTCATTTTTGTTAAAAAGAAAGACGAAACTATGTGATTATGCATAGACTACCGTCAGCTAAACAAGATGACTATCAAATATAGATACCTGTTTCCCCATATAGATGATCTATTTGATCAACTACATGGAGCCACGGTGTTTTCAAAGATAGATTTGAGGTCAGGATATCATCAAGTAAGGATTAAAGATGAACATATTTTCAAAACAGCTTTTAGAACAAGATATGGACACTACGAGTTTGTCGTAATGCCATCCGGGCTTACTAATGCCCCAGTTGTCTTTATGTGTTTAATGAATAATATAATGCATAAGTATTTAGATAAGTTTGTGGTCGTGTTTATCGACGACATCCTAATCTATTAAAAAACGGAAGAAGAACATAAAGAACACCTAAAAATTGTTTTGCAAGAGTTGTGAGAACATCAACTCTTCGCAAAGTTTAGTAAGTGTGATTTCTTGAAGGATAAAATTCAGTATTTAGGTCACGTAGTGACCAAAGAATGAATTTCTGTAGATCCTGAAAAGATACGGGCAATTGAAGATTGGCCGGTTCCTAAAGATGTGACGGATGTTAGGTCGTTCATGGGAATTACCAGTTATTACCGGAGGTTCATTGAAGGCTTTTCAAGGATAGTAAATCCAATATCTTCCTTGCAAAAGAAAGGAAATAAATTTGATTGGAACCTGAAATGTGAAGAAATCTTTAAGAAGTTAAAAACTCTATTGACTAGTGCACCTATTCTAAGAATAGCGGATCCTAATAAAGAATTTGTAGTGTGTACTGATGCCTGTAATGATGGCTTAGGTAGTGTTCTGACTCAAGAAGGGCATGTTATTGCCTATGAGTCTAGAAAGTTAAAAATTCATCAAAAGAATTATGCAACGTATGATCTGGAACTAGCAGCTGTAATAGACACCTTAAAAATGTGGCGACATCACCTAATTGGCAGAAAATTTATTTTAATGACTGATAATAAAGGATTGAAATATCTTCAAGATCACCCTAATTTAAATGCTAGACAAGCTAGGTGGTTAGCTTTCTTAAGCGAGTATGATTTTGAAATCCGGCATATAAAGGGTAAGGAAAATAAGGTGGCTAATGCATTAAGTAGAAACACAAAGCTGAACTTTACAACAGCAATCGGCACTTATGTTTCAGACTTAAATGAACAGCTTAAAGAAGGAGTAAAACAAGATGAAATTTATCAGAAATTGCAAATTACAGCTAAGGAAGAACCTACAGAAATCTTAATAAAAGGTTATAGTTTAAATGAAAATAAATTTTTACTATATAAAGATAAACTATATGTACCTAATGCACCTAAGGTTAAGCTGTTAATTCTGGATGAAGTCCATAAAACACCATATTCATGTCACCCAGGTTATCAAAAGACTATAACCATGCTAAGAAAAGAGTATTTTTGGCCAAATATGAAAACTGAAGTAGCTGAATATATTGCAAGGTGTTTAGAATGTCAACAGGTAAAAACCAAACACCAACACCTAACTGGTTTGCTACAGCCTTTACCTATTCCTAGCTGGAAATGGGAAGTGATTAGCCTAGATTTTATTACTAGACTGCCTAGAAATCAAAATCAGAATAACTCTATTATGGTAGTGGTTGATAAGTTAAGCAAGGCAGCTCATTTTATACCTGTTTAAACTACTTATAAGGCTTCCAATATAGCTGATATTTTTCTAAAGAAGATTTTTCGATTACATGGAGTACCAAAAGTTATAATCTCAGACATAGATCCTAAGTTTACAGGAAACTTTTGGAAGTCCTTGTTTAAAGGATTAAATACAACATTTAATTTCAGTACTTCCTTCCATCCTCAAATGGATGGACAAACTAAAAGAGTAAACCAGGTACTGGAAGATTTATTGAGAATGTATGTGAAAGATCAGCCAGGTAAGTGGCAGGACTATTTACATCTAGTAGAGTTTGTGTATAATAATAATTATCAGTCATCAGCTAAATTTAGTCCATTTGAAATTTTATATGGAAGAAAATGTAACACTCCTATCTCTTGGAATAATCTAGTAGATAGATTGGTATTAGGTCCAGAATTGTTGAAAGAAATGGAGGAAATTGTGAAGCAAGTGCAGGGACATTTGAAAGTGGCACAGGATCGGCAGAAAAGTCAAGCAGACTTGAAAAGAACTCCAAAGGAGTTCCAGGTAGGTGAACATGTTTTCATCAAGGTAAGGCCTAAGAAGAGCTCTCTAAGACTGGGGAGTTGCGCAAAGTTGGCACCTCATTACTATGGTCCATTTGAAATTTTGTCTAGGATTGGTCAAGTAGCTTACCAACTAGCATTACCACCTAACTTAAGAGTACATAATGTTTTTCACATTTCTATTTTAAAGAAATATGTTCATGATGCTACTCATGTGGTTAATTGGAATGTTGTACAAGTGGAACCAGAAGGAGAATTTTTGGTGGAACCAGGATTTATCCTCGGGAGGAGGGAAATTACACTTCGGAGCCGCACCATTGGACAGGTGAAGGTGCAATGGAAGCACCTTAGTCCTAAAGAATCCACCTGGGAATTGGAAAGTAAGATGTGAGAAGCATATCCAATTCTGTTCCAGGGGACTTCGGAGGATGAAGAATAAATAACATCGATAACGATGTTATATTTTAAGGGGGTGTGTATGTCACATACCCCAATTTTGTAAAATAATGTTATTTGTTTTAAATTGATTCCTAAGACATTATGTTAAATTTAATGCTAAGTTGAAACTGATGACTCGGCAGAGTCAAAATATGTGGAATGTAATTCTAAATATTTTACTTTTAATAAATAAAAAGTGGAGACAACAGCTTGGGAGAGCTATTAATAAGAGTGTTACTGGTCAAACTGGTGGAAGGAACTAGGTGGAGAGAAAAAAGACAAGTGCCAGCATCCTCAAACACTTCCTATGTTGCAGGTGGCAACTTCCCTACATTTGGGGTCATTATCCCCCAAGAAAGTGGGATCATAGCAGGTGACTCAATTAATGACAACTAACCCAAAAAGACCTAGGCAATCTTATAAAAATGCCCAATGTAGAGAGCTAAGGCTGCTCATATATTTTCCAGGAGAAGAATCATTCAAGGAGAATGCACTTCAAGGAATTCATTGGGAAAAGGGAAACTGTAAGGAAGGTGTTTTAAAGGATAAACTGCAGGAACTTGATCTAATACAACTTCTTAGCTGAGATATTTGACTGGCGAGTTCAGGATTGGTATTGAGTCTCAGGACTAGTACTTGGTTATTTGTTTCACCTAGTTCTAGCCAGGGAGACCAGAGCAGGCTCAGGGGTCCTAAGGAGTCGTTGTTTGAGCGCTCTCCAGGAGTTGGTAGGGAGGAACGGCCTCCCATTGCTGTTGTCGACCAGCTTTAAGAACAGGTTCTGCTATCTACTAATTTCTGTGTTAATATCTGTGTGTGAGTGAATGATGCATTTTCAGGTTATGATGTAAACTTAGAGGATAGAATATATTAGCTTGTTTATTAATGAAATTATTCTTGATGAAAAATAAATCCTACCTGTGTTTTTCCCCATCTGGAGTAATCCAGATCGTACTCTAGCACAGGTGGTGTATTTAAATGAAAAAAGTAGGATGTAAATTTAAAATAAGATGTTAACTTGAATACTAGAATGTTTTCTTTTATTAAGATATTTGTTATCAGAAGAAATACTATTCTGTACTTTGATTAGTGTTAGACCTAGACTGTGAATGTCAGATTATTAGAAAAGGAAAGGAAGTTATATCATTACACTAACAGTAGTATACTTTGGTAGATGAAATAGTTCTTTATACAGTATTCACTTCTGTAATCTTTATATCTAATTCAAAACAAAAGGAAAAGAAGATAATAGTTAAAAAGCGTAGTATTAGGTTAAATAATAATAAAAATGCATTTCAACTCTACAGTTCATTTCTTTTCCTATTGTAGAATAAATAACTACTGTAATTATAGCAACCAAACTGTGAGTAAGGATAGAAAAACTTTGATTTAATTCTAAAGATAAAATCTAGTTGGTTTAAGATTTTATTTATGACTGATAATGCAAATAATTCATTCATCTTATCCAGCTGAACTTAAGCAAGATCTACAGCTACTAACCTGTCTTTTATAGAATTTAAACAAGCACTACTATATATTTTAGAGGAAAGAACATAGTTAATTCGTTTTTTCTCTTATTTTATAAATACTAATGCTATAATATAAATAGGGTAACATAGAATACAGAAGGAACTTCTTTTCTAAATTATTTAGTATAGAGAGCATAAGAATATAACAATAAAATATTTTCCCACATATATACATCATAAATAGACTAAGTATAAAGATAAGGTATATAATTATAAGAACAATATTTACTTGTAAGTAAAATAACAATTCTTATAACATTATAATAAGTATCAAGTAAACATGAAGTTTGTACTTAAATATGTAACTATACAGTTACATAAGTACAACTCAAAAACATTAAATTACTTGTTTTCCTCCTGAAAGTTAACCAATATAAAATAATATTCAAACCCTTATTAGAACAGAGGAAAATAAGGTAAACAGACAATATTTAGAATAATTTACAGAGTAAATTTAAATGTAATAACTTGCAGGAAATAAATTAACAGAACATAGACATGCTTGATTCACCGAGCTTAATAACCCATTATACAATATAAGTAATAAAAAAATAAATTACAGTATTATATTGTAAATAAAAGATAATTTAAAAAAAATAGTAAATACATCTTCACATCGCCAAGTTAGGGTTAAACCCTATTGTATCAAATTTTACAACCGAGGTATCAAAAAAAAGAGTTTAAGCTCCTTTCTAAAAGCCTCTCAGCTTCTAAGAGTTAATAGAGTATGGATTTACTGGCCTTCCCTCATTTATACATTTTATACACAAAAGCTAGAATCAAAATCAAAATTTACAGTTCACGGCCTAAGCCGGAAGCCCCGCATAAAGCAAGGGTTTTTCTTCAACAAAAACAGTGAACCAAGTTAACCCAGGTAAACCAAAACCACAAGGGTTTTGCAAGCCATGACGACCAACCATCAAATGTCCCATAAGGAACTGAACAAGGACGAACTGCCATGGGATATCCAAGGCTTACCTATGAGCAAGCGGTTGTCCCAGCCTTGCACCAACCACACAGAAGGACAAGCCGTCACCTGTGTAACAACACCCATGATATCGTAACACTTTGCACTTATATAAACAAGCGATGTAACGAAACATAAGTATAAAGAAACAAAGATACCAATAATAGTTCTTACCTAAAACTTCATTGAAACGTAACCACCCACAAACAGTAGTGCATCTACCAACGCAAGGAGGAACAAATCCTTCATCTGTCACAGGAAAAATGGAGGTTACCAATGCAGCAATGACCAGTGACGGCCAAGAGATGGAGCAACAAGCCAAGCAAGTATAAACGCTTGGGCTGCAACTATTTCCCAACCTAAAGTCAACCTTGCTGCGAAACCCTAAGACCCAACAACTCTCGAGATGCGAAACCACGACTCTCACTACTGGGCGACAGATGAATGAGACTTTTACAGTTTGGTGAATACTTAAATGAGCTAGCTACGAAGCTGAAACCCCAGAGGAAAACAACCAACCCATCCCAAGCAGTGAACAATTTTTGTTACAGCTCTTCTCTGTTGAGCGTTCAGGGCGAGCTCACGAGGTGCAAGAGGCAAAGAAGCAAGCTGGGAGACTATTGGCAACTAGTTGCAGAGCGACAACGCGGTCAAAAACACAGGAGCAGAGCGGCCGGAGGCCGGAAATAAGAGAGGGAATAACAAGTTTAGGGTTCGCAAGTGCCTTTTAACTTCACAACGCTTGGCTATGATGAGTCCACGCACGCAATCAAAATTATTTGCATGCAGTGGGTAATCTCAGTAGTTCCGACGTATCATCAACAAAATGATTTTTCATTCCAATCATACGGTGGTGTGAAGGTTCTACAACGTTCGATACTCCCGAAGTCAACCAAGCATGCACGCTATATTGTAAACAAAAGAAACATTAATATAAAAGTTAGGCCATAAACTTATCAAGGGCAAGGTCAATACTACGACCCATCATTTATGCAAACATGATATTCATTCAATCAAACAATTATAAATCTATCGAAGGCTATGCCATTTTAATATTTTATAAAAGAAATTCATAAAATTTATTTATGATAAGATACCCTTCTTGCTAGCTGGATTTTCGATATGCCTTGAGTATTCATTTATTAAACTATTAAGGTTGGCAATTGAGCTTGTTAAGCCTTAAAGTATTTAATGGGCTTGGCATTGGAATTTTAATGATTTAATAACAATAACTCGACAATATCTTCCAAGTAAGTTATGTGTAGAGGAACTTAGTTCATCAACACTAACTTAGTCTAATTGATAGCAGTATGTAATGAGGATATAATTCCTTTAAAACTTCAAAGCTTTGGAAGATGGAATAATAGTACAAAAACTCATTAACTATTGCGCATTACTTTCATATCGCAAGGAGTAACGAAAATTTATCATGACGTAAATGGTTTATGTTCACAATTTAAGATAGACCCTTAACGTAAAAACCCTGCCATCTTTAGTCTGTGTGTAAGGAAAGATTTAAGGCGTTACACACAATGACTTTGGTAAACATTGATAAACATCGAAGAGGTTAGTTCGCATAAAAACTATAAATTACAACTAGAGAGAGAAAGCAACTGTCACCAATATTGTTAGGACAAAAATCTCTTTTATATGGCATCTTTAAAAAGAATAACAATCTAATTGTTTTACCTCATAAAAGCATTTGAAATTGAAACAGCATATTTATTCTTTTACTGAGCTATTATTTTTGCAACGAACGTATATCTGCATACTTTATGATTATTGACAAGCAACACCAGATATTTCTTACCTGTAAATCTGTGAGATCAAGTAAACTTTCTGCGTTAGCTCAAAAGCTAAGTAAGCCCCAGAATACCAGGACAATTCCACCTTTTGGTCGCAAAGAAAAATAAGTCATTAAAATGAAAAATAATTATTCTATAAGATAAACATAATCGAGTAGATAATTCAGATTATGAAATCATTAACATATAACTAATTAAAACAATTAGGTGACTGCATTATTGAATATTATTTGTATTTAAAAAAAAATTAAATTTTTCAGTAAATTTGGGGTTTTGACAAGGTCAATCACTTAAAATATATAAATAGGGAAGCGCCCTCCCCCATCTATACACACACTTAGTCACTCAAGTTCGCATGAGCAGAGAGAGAGACAAGGAAGCGAGATAGATAGTTGCAGAAAAATTCATCTTGATGGGTTTTATCATCTTGTGGTACAGTATTTGTGATGGAACTATTCTAAGGAAGTTGGGTTTTGTCCTTTATGGTTTCCCTGTGAAAATATTTGTGTCTTGTGTATCTGCTCTATCTTTTATATCTTGATGTACTTGTTATTCTTTTAGATAAAGATCCTAAACAAGCTAATTAGATTAGAAAAACTAACACGGTATTAGAGCCTCTATGAAAGAAGGAACTGTGTAGCAGAGGATAATGAGGGATTCCTATTTTATGGTATTATCTCCACATATCATCAAGAAAAGAGGACTAGGACAACTCTCCCTAGAGGGGCACATATTTTGGTGGAAGCAGAATCATATTTGAAAAAGTTTCATTTTTTACCCTAACACTAGTGTTGGGAGAAACTAGGGCATCAAATTTCAGAGGCTTCCCACCTCAGTCTTCAGAACTGGACCTTACTCAGCAACTCACCTCAAGGAGGCGGATCTTTCTATCCAAACATAATTTCCAAACTCCAAGATGGGAAAATTAGGGTTTCTTTGACAAACCCTAGGTCATCCAGCTTCGGAACCCGGTTAAACACCTCAAAATGGTAAGCTATGAATCTTTTATATTTACATTTGAGGTTATCATTTGAAAATATGACTCATCACACTCAGCTTCAGGACAAGCTTGGAGGAGCTGATAACTTCTGAGCATGAAAGTACAAAATCTCCTTCATCCTTGAAGAGAATGATTTGGATTAGTACATTAGTAGAGAAGTTATAGAGACATAGGGAGATTATGTTGAGGCTACTCATAAGAATAACTTGGTTAAGGCCAAAAGAATCATTGAAAATATATCAAGGATCACCTCATCCCCCATGTGTCATCCTTCAAGACACCAAAGGAATTATTTGATGCTTTGACAAATATGTTCGAAGGAAAGAACATCAATTAGAAGATGACATTGAGGAAACAACTAAAGAATGT
This sequence comes from Pseudotsuga menziesii, assembly GCA_001517045.1. Lineage (NCBI taxonomy): Eukaryota > Viridiplantae > Streptophyta > Pinopsida > Pinales > Pinaceae > Pseudotsuga > Pseudotsuga menziesii. The sequence goes on from LPNX010479920.1 coordinate 89,790, forward strand.
GAAACTAAAGAACTCAAAGACTATATAGTCCTACTTCACAAGGGTTTCTCAAATAAAGGAACAACTTGAATCAGTTGAAGAAAATGTAGAAGGAGGAGAAATTGTGATTACTACCTTGAATGACCTCCCAAGATCATGGTACTCATTCATTCAAGGAATATGTGCAAGAAGGATGCTGATCTCTTTCATTCAACCCTGAGAAGAATGCACACAAGAAGAATCTTGGATCGTAACAATATAATAAAAGATGGGAGCAACTGAAGATAAAGATTCTCACTTTTCACACTAGGAAGAACAATAAGAAGAAGGAGAACCACCATCACAAAAAGAAGAAGGACAAGAAAGAAAAGAAGTTCAGACAATATCATTTTAACATCTGATGCTACACTTGTGTTGAAAAGGGACACTTTACAAGAGTATGTCCCAACAGGAAGAAGAGACATCATGCTCATTCTGTCGAAGACGATGAACCAAAAAAAAAATATTCATAAGAGAGAAAGATGATTCAGATGAAGAGTGTGTATTGATCTCAGCACTTACGAGAACTATCTCACATATAAAAAATGATTGGATTGTGGATAGTGGGGCATCTAAACACAGTATGCGATACAAATAATCATTCGCCAATATGTTAGAGCATGAGTCACCTCACAAGGTGAAACTTGAGGATGATTATCAATACCCCATAAAAGGAATTGGAGAAGCTTCATACAAGCTATACTCCGAAAAATATTTAAATATGAAGGATGTGCTATATGATCTAGGATTGAAGAAGAATAATCTCTCCATCTTTGCACTAGAGATTCTGGGATTAAGAGGGAGTTAATCACTCCATTCAATCCTTAGTAGAATGGCGTTGCAGAATGAAATAACTGAACCATAATGGAAGTTGCGAAAGCAATGATACATGAACAAGATATTCCAATGCACCTTTGAGCAAAAGAAACAAGGAAATTTTTGTTTTTATAGAACTGTACTCCTCATCAAGTACTTGAAAACAAGACTCCTGAAGAGGCTTTCTCGGGAGAGAAACCAAAATTCAGTCATCTCATAATATTTGGCTGCCTAGTGTACATACATATCCCAAAGGAGAAGAGGACCAAGATAGATCCTTCTGAGAGGAAGGGTATATTCGTAGGATATAGTGATACATAAAAGGACTACCAAATATACTTCCCATGATTCAAGAGATAGAAATCAATAGTAAATTTGATGAAGACTCGACATACTCTAGATCCAAGAGGCTACCTATTAAAGAGGTCAAGGATCCTAAAGGAACGAGAGTCTGAGGTGTGAAAATTGTAGAAGAAATTCTAGAAGACCATGAAGATCATGACATGGAAGAACCACAAGATCCTATAGATACACTTCAAGATAAGGATTCCCACAAGAGGAAACCGGCATGGGCACGGGATCTCATACAAGAACATGAAAGGTATGGCACTCCAGAAGGGATGCATAGAGAAAGGAAAATACCAAATCCTTACAACATCTATCTGGCCCAGTTGTGTAACATCATTGACAAGGAAGCTTCCACCTATTAATAGTTTGCAGAAAAGAAAGAATGTAAGGATTCCATGATCGAGGAGTATTAGTTGATTATGAATAATGATGTATGGGAGATAGTTCTGAGACTGAAAAAATAAGTTTGTCGTGACTTCAAAGTGGATTTACAAGATCAAGCATGTTACAGATGGAAGCATCAAGAAATACAAGGCAAGATTCATAGCATGAGGCTTCTCACAAAAATAAGGCATAGAATACGAGGATACATTTGCATCAGTAGCAAGTTACACTTCCAATAGATCTGTACTCGCATTGGTTGTAGTTATGAGATGGAAGATACACCAAATGGATGTTAATAAAACATTCTTGAATGGTGTAGTCAAGGAGGAAGTGTACATAGAATAGCCAATGGGATTCGAGATACAAAAGACTCATGTGTGCAAATTGAAGAATTCCTTGTATGGATTAAAACAAGCACCCAGGACATGGTACGACAGTATGGATAACGTTTTGATGAGCTTAGGATTTACTAAGAGTAAAGAAAATTCCAACCTCTACTTCAAGGTTGAAGGCAGAAGACCGGTGATGCTCCTGTTGTATGTTGATGACCTGTTCCTGACGGGAGATGATGAACTCATTTAAGATGCAAAGAGGAGAATTTCTACTGAGTTAGAGATGAAATACCTAGGTATGATGCACTGCTTATTGGAATGTAGGTGTGGCTGAATGTAAATGGGATTTTCCTTGTTCAAGGAAAGTATGCAGTAGAGATTCTAAAGAGATTTGGAATTCTGTACTTCAAGGAGATACCCACACCTATAGCATCGAAATTGAATGTTTTTTGTGATGCTTCATCAAAATTAGTGGATGCCATGATGTATCATCACATGATTGGCTCATTAATTTATTTGACAAATATGAGACCAAACATATGCTTTGTTGTGAACACCCTAAGCCAGTTCCTAATGGATCTGAGACATGTTCATCTAGTTGTTGCAAAGCATGTATTGAGGTACCTAAAGGGTATAGTGGATTATGGGTTCACGTATGATGTGAATCAAAATATTAACCTACATGGTTATGTTGAATCGGATTGTGAAGGTAGTGCCACTGATAGGAAAAGCACCTCAGGTTGCTTCTTCAGTTTTGGATCTGGCGTGATCTCTTGGTTTAGAAGGAAGTAATCCTATATGGTGTCGAGTAAAATGAAGGAAGAGTATGTTCCTTCTTGCTCGTCTAGTTGTGAAGTAGTGTGGTTGCGAGAGCTATTGTCTGATTTTCTTTATCTCTAGTTGGAAGAGACTTGTGCTTCTATGACAATCATATTTGTGTGAAGCTATTAGAGAAACTAGTGTTCCATGACAAGTCAAAGCACATAGAGATCAAGTTCCACTATATCATGGATATGGTGCAAAGAGGAGTATTAAATATCTAGTATGTGGAAATGGATGAGCAAATAGCCAATGTATTGACCAAGACTCTAGCCAGAGCGAATTTCAAGTACTTCAGAGAAATCCTTGGTGTGATCCAGAATGAGACCCCTTAAAAGAGGGAGTGATGAGTTCTATAATAGTTATAGATATAGGTTGTATTAGGTGACATAATCATTCATGTAGGTTGTCCTCGAATGTAATCAGTCCTGGTGAAGCTCACAGGTTATCCTTGGAGGTAATCAGTCATGATGTGTTTCTATGCTAGAAGATGACAAGAGATCAGAAGACGTAGATGCATGAGATATCACATTGGAAATGACACAGGTTTTTCGAGCATAAATAGAGAGGGCTGGTATAGTATGCGAGTTGCTCGAACATAATCAATCCTATAGGTTATCATCGGATGTAATCAGCCCTCGCAAAGCTGGTAGATCATCCTTGGATGTAATCAGTCTTGGTACAGGTTATCCGAGTGTAAATAAAGATTCATAGAATAGTACAGATGTTTCTTGGATGTAATTAGTCCTGTAGGTTCTATCAAGTGTAAAAGGGGTCCTGGCGTGGTACGCAGGTTACTTAGATGTAATTATTCTTGGAAGGTTGTTTGAACGAAAAATATCCTGGACACAAGTTGTTCGAATGTAATAAGCCTTTGAAGTTGACCTGAATGGAAAATATCCTAGCATGGTACACATGTTGTTCGGTCATAATTAGTCCTTGTGTATGTGTGTTCCCATGTTGGAGATGATGAGCTCACAAGGAACTTGGTGTGCCCCTAGGAAGTTCTCCTATGTTGGTAGAATGCAGGTTGACCATAGAGGAACATAATGTACTTTGTGTGCTTCTAGGAGATTCTCGCATAGTGGTAGATGCAATTTAGATTGAGTCATGTTCCTATGTTGTTAGAACGCAGGTGGTCTACATTTGGGTTTTTCTCTATATGATCTATGTGTTTTATTTTATTTTGTGTAGGACAAAGAGGTGATCTGGATACAATGAGATGATGGTAAGAGATGCAGGTTATTGTCGTGGAAATGTAAAGAGTGGTCATGGGATGTACCTACATGATGGATTTCTCATAGATATGATGAATACCTAGTTGATGACTAGGCCTACACCCAACATGAAAAAGACTTGGATATGTAGAAACTTCCGATGACAAATAGTACCATTCGATGAGAAGATGAGAAGATGACTATGGCAGCAACTATGATGATGACTATGTGATGATGACTGAACCATATGTGTTGATGGCTATGGAGAGAGAGAGAATACATTCCTAGTTAAGAGGGAGTGTTAATGTATTTGTAACTTTGGAAGATATTCTGATGTATATTATCATTGTATGTTGTTGTACCCCCATTGGAGATTTGTTTTCCTCCTTTTGGGATGTCATTATTGTGTATGAACCTTAAGGTACAACCTCCATTGTAATTTGGGGAAATATTCCCCAGTGTAACAACATGTAATGTAGTTTTTGAGTCTCTCTAGGAGAGGTTAGCCATGTTAGGGAAATATTTCGACCCTAGTCATGTATTAGGTCAGTCACTTAAACTGTATAAATAGGGAGGGAATTTTTACACACACTCACTCACTCAAGTTTGCATGAGGAGAGAGAGAGAGAGAGAGAGAAGGAATAGTGATAGATAGTTGTAGAAGACTTCTTCTTATTGGGTTTGATCATCTTGTGATACATTCTTTGTGATAGAACTATTCTGAGGAAGTTTGTGGGGTTTTCTCCTTTATGGTTTCCCCTATGAAAATATTTGTGTCTTTTGTATCTTATATATCTTGTATATCTTCTTGTACTTGTTATTATTTCATACACATATACTAATAAAGATAATTACATTATAAAAACTAACAGGGATTTCCATTGTGCTAGTCAGTGATACTATATGAATAACAATGGTTTCTTACCACACATTCCAATGTGGCAGATGGCAATTTCAAATCATCAACTACATGCTTCATATACTCATTTACTATTAATACCTTTGTTTTTTTTTTGTTATAGAAAAGCAAAAAATATCTTTAAGATGTAACATGCCTATTTGTTGACTACTTTATGTAATTCTATCTAGATATTTTTAGCATTTATGGAATACATTTGAATTTTTGGTTAACAGAAAAAACATGTTGCACTTTACCAAGCCAACTCATTGAAATTGTACTTTACACAAGTTACCATATTTGTTGGAGTTGTCAATAAATTACCTTTGCTTGAAATTCTAAAAGGAAGTGCATCTTTGCAATAATCCCACATTTTCTTCCATGATAAAGAGCCAGTACAATATCAAAAATCATCTACATGTAGCAAAAGAAGATTGCGATATGAACAAGGTCATACATATTGTGATCGAGGTCAATGATTTTTATTTTGGATAAGGAAGTTGAAAAAATATGGGTAATTTATATCATGCTTCTTGTTATGATTTTGTAAAACAATTGATTCCTTCTTCTTTATTCAATGACAAAAAATTACTCCAGCAACCTTTTACATATTAAAACATTCTGTTAGTCTGGAGACTAGTTTCATATCACTCTCCAGTTGTTCTGTATCATTCCCTTGCAAAAAGATTAAACATATTAATAAATTATTTGTATATCATGTTTCTATCATGCCTTTAATATAAAAAGGATCTATTTCAATGGAAAATATATTGTGGATCTTGGCTAGTTGCATTTTTTCCAAGGTTAGTTTCCTTCCTCCTTTCTTTTGTAAAATAATATTTTCTCTAAACTAGTTGCTTTTATTACATACTCTCAATGAATTATATTTTTTAATGTACAAATCTCTAACTGTCTTTTTATTTGACTAGAAGATGTCAATCAAGGCATACAAAACAACAATGCATGTTTCTACTTTGTGATAATTTCCAATACAATGAGTCCAAACCTAAACATACCAGTTTCTATGCACTATCAGCAAATAAGTTTGTTGATAGGAAATTCCTCTTTTTTTATAATTATGAGTAGTATAGATCCTTCCATTTTCATAGTGACATGACATATAGTCTCTATTGAAATCATAAAATAAAATCACAATCAACACCCCGGGATCAACAATCTGCTACAACTCCAACAAGAAACGGGATACTAGAACATGTTCTAAAGGAAACAATGGAATGAAAGAAAAGATTCATTCCTCACATTTATATTGTATCTATGATCAAGTGTAAGATAGCTTCTTCTTTAACAATGTTTTCTCCAAAAGAATCCTCACCAATGTAAGTCTTCTCTTTGCTAACTCCACTCCTACATCATAGTAAGATATTTTCATTGGAAAGATTACATAGTAATGTTAGGATTATTATTAATCCTCCCTTTGTCTCCTTGTCCATTTATATTCTATTAGATCATCATTCCTAACTTAAGAGTCATTTACTTAAGTTTGGTTCCATTGGGTCCACTAGAGCCTTTGGGTCCTCTAGTGCCATTGGGTCCACCGGTACCAGCCACTAGAGAGTGGGGAACACATAGAGAGGTTATCTACCACTTACTGCCTATGAATGTATGAGATGATGTGCCTCTAAGACCAATCCATACATTTTAGGAGCCACTCTAAGTACCACCAACAACCTCCATCAATTGGTATTGGTAGGTAGGTAGTTAGGATAAGTCAATCTCTAGTTACATTCAGTTAGATGTCTTTTAGTTCAGTTAATGCCATCTTTGTATGGCTACATGGGAGTAGGTTCCTTTTCTCACCTACCTCATCAGTTTAACTAGTTTTAACTGATTATTAACTGAATTAGACATGTGGATTTATACTAGTGATCTCCTATAGTGATTTAAGACACTTCTAGTTAGCCAGTTAGTCAAGTTTAGTTAGTAGATTCGAATCCTATCCACATGATTGGAATTCTATTTATTGTAACACCATTGTATTATTGAATATAGAAAATGGAAGGTTTCTAATATTATTCTCCTCAATATTTTCTTGTGCAATTTATATGAAGATTGTGTTTGGCCCAAGATATTCCTGCCAGAATCTAATATGGTATCAAATCCTAATTAGGATAAACAAAAATTGCCTTTCTAGTTTTGTGCAGGTATTCAATTCTCTCACCAATAGCATAGCATGGATCTATATAAGATATTAACCTTGAATTCATTCAATTATTATGAATGGAAATCCAATATTGAGATATTATTGCACAACAAAGGTCTCTACATAGTTACTATGGCCTTTGAAATCGATCCTAATGCAGTTGCTGAGAAAGCAAGGTGGCATAATAGGAAGGAAGGATGAATCTTATGGATTGCTCTCTCTCTCTCTCTCTCTCTCTCTCTCTCTCTCTCTCCTGAACTACTTTTTCATCTTGATGGATTGACAGTCCCTAATGAAGTGTCGATCAAACTTGAATCCCTTTTTGGAAATAAATATGATCTTAGAGGACATCAATTAGAGAACAAGTCGATCTCATTAAGACAAAGTGAATTCGAAACCATTGAGGAATTCATCACCAAGTTTAAGTCACTAGTAATTTTTCTAAAGAAGTGTGGGATTATGAAGGAAGAATATCATTTAATCATATCCATTCTATCAAAGTTGGGTCCAGAATACTCAGTTTTTGTGTCAACATTCTATGCTACTAAGCTTACAGTTCGAAATTGCAGGATGCCATCCTTGGATTCATTCATATATTATCTCACACAAGAGAAATTCATTCTAATTCAAATAGGGACTCTCAAACCTCAAAGGATAATTCACTTGATTCTATTGGAAGCAAGAATATAAAGTTTAAAGGAAAGCTAAAAGTGAAGGAGAAAAATCCAAAGTCATACTCCAAAGATGAAGGTTCTAACTCTATTGAAGAAGGATTGAATTTCAAGAAGAAGGGAAACAAGAAAGGAAGATCACATTGTACCTATTGCAACAAATATTATCATAATGAAAACTCTTTCTTTAAGAATAAAATTGACATCATGAGTTAGTTTCTCAAAAGAAACAACATTGATGTGCTAGATTTTGCAAGAAGGGAAAAATATATTGATCCCCAAGGACACTGTAACACTATGCAATTCGAAGGAAATGATGTTCATGCATTGGTTTCTAGAATAAAGTATGTTTCTGATGTATCTTATTTTGATTCTCATTCTGATATATCAGAATCATAAATCTTTTTTCCTCCCCTTGAAAAATACCTATCAGTCTCCCAGAGCCATCTCCTCTCAATACTAGTTTTTTACCACTAGTTTTTTACTTGTCTTCATCTGAATCCTTCAAAATCCTTTAATATTCTTATTTATCTGATTTAAAATATGATTTGAAGGCTTATATGCAGGTTATGAAACCTCTGTCCTATCCATTTGATACTCAGAAGACCCTACAACTCCCAAACTCCTCAGTTGGTAAACTAGACAATTTCATGGTTTCCTATATTGTATGACTGGTGAAAGATGTTATCATGTCTTTTATTTGTATAATTGGTTGGTTTTCCTTATCATTCGCTATAAGTGGTATTCTGTTAAAAACATTTGGGTCTAATATAACTTTTATTAGTTCTAATTTTAGATCCTTGTGCTTACCAGATTTGCCAAATTGTCAATGTAGACTAGTTGAACCTAGTTTTCCTACTATAACTCAAACGAAATTTGGATCCACTATACCTAGGTTGCTTGCTGCTCCATATGACTTGATTTCTGATATATGAGATACTCATAATATCTATTACATAATTAGAAAGGATTTATAGCTATTTGGGAAAAAGGTTCATGATCAGGTTCACCATTATGCAGCTACACTAGAAATTGTGCCTGCCGATTTCATTGATGTTCTTTGGTTAGGATATGATTGCAAAAATTTATTTTCCATATTTGATTTTATGTTCATATATGATATTTTATGTTTTCACATAAAATAGAACTCATATAATGCTTCTTCATCACTAGAATATGAGCTACAAGGGGCTTCTCCTCATGTTTTTTGTCTACACAACATTGAAAATCTGATACATGATCAAGGAATCTACAACAACTCTATAAAAAATTTTGCCAAGAAGAAGTACATCCATCTTATTCAAGTGAAGAGAAAATACAGAGTAAAGATATTCATTTAAATTATGTGCCCTATCCATTTTTTGAGGAAGCATTTTCCCCATGTGGTTTTTCCTTTTCCCTCAATTTTTCATGGACAAATAAAATTTTGCATTTTAGATTGTATTGGATGACCTTTGGTCTTAGTTACCAGGACTTAGGTCGTACAAATTTAGGATTAAAGGGGCATTTTAGGATTATTGTTTAATCCTCCCTTTGTCTCATTTTCCATTTATAGTCTATTATAATCATCATGCCTAAATTAGGAGTCATTTACTTAATTTTGGTGCTATTGGGTCGTCTAGTTCCATTGGGTCCACTAGAGCCTTTGGGTCTGCCAGTTCCATTGGGTCCACCAGTACCAACCATTAGAGTGTGGGGAACACGTAGAGAGGTTATCTGCCACTTAATGCATGTGCATGCATGAGATGGTGTTCCTATTAGACCAATCCCTACATTTCAGGAGCCACTCTGAGTGCCATCCACAACCTCCATCAATTGGTTGTGGTAGGTAGGTAGTTATGCTAATTCAATCTCCAATTACATTCAGTTAGATGTATTTCAGTTCAGTTAGCACTAGTTTTGCATGGCTACATGGGATTAGGCACCTTTTCTCACCTACCTTATCAGTTTAACTGGTTTAACTAGTTTTAACTGATTATTTACTGAATTAGACATGTGGAGTTAGACTAGTGAGATATGATAATTATTTAAGACACTTCTACTTATCCAGGCAGTCAGGTTTAGTTGGTAGATTCAAATCCTATCCACATGATTGGAATTCTATTTATTGTAACACCATTGTATTACTGAATATAGAAATGGAAGGTTTCTAATATTATTCTCCTCAATATTTTCTTGTGCAATTTATGTGAAGAATGTTTAGGCCCAAGATATGTCTACCAGAATCTAATAAATAATCATATTTTCAAAACTTTGTTTCTTCCATTCCAAGACTAATGGAATCTTCACTTTGTTGCAAAAATGGATTATAGAAATAAATTCATCTTCACACAAAAAATTCAAATGACATAACCTAGAAACAGGAATTTGTCCAATGGTCGAATCTATGCTTTTGCTTTTCATTTTTCATTGGTTTTTTTCTATTTTCCCTTTTTTATTCATTCCACGCAATGTTTTATACTACTAACATATTGCAATAACAAGAGTTTATTGTCACCAAGTAAATCTTCATTTTCAGCTATGAGCAGGGTGGGTAAATAGTTGGGAAAAAAACCATGTACCAAAATCTCAAAACAAAAAAATAAAAATCTAGAACATAACTCTATTGGTGTCAACACTCCACTATTCTATGGACAAAGATCAAGTCCTTCACTCAATATCTCTTTGCATTCTCTTTTTACGGTATATTTTTCCTTTACTGAATTGAAAATTAATTTTTTATTGTTTTTAGAAATAAATCGTTTCACTTTTGTAGGTTGTCCAACTTTTGCTATATCTTGGATCAAACATTTGTAGTGAACACAATGAATAGAAAAGATCTACAAAACTATTTCTATGAATCTAAGCAACATTCCAATATTTGTAACTATCATAATTCTTTTTCTTTTTTTTCTCTTGAACATTGTCCAACTTAGCTATTTCCTTTTTAAAACTAGATCCCAATATGCTATCAATTTTCTTGATCACATCATCCTTCCACATATACATAAAAAAATTAAAAATTAAAAAAAAATAGCATTCACTCTAGTTGCATTTGTTGTGAAAAAAAAGTGGAAAATGATCTATTATGAAAAAAAATACATGTACAAAGAATTTGACTTCCCTTGGAAACTTGTGCCATTTGTTCATGCTTTTATGCCTCTCTTTCTACCATAGTTGTTTATTATTTCATTGTCCTGACCATTGTAAGTTTCCATCTTGGAATCCTTTGTGTACAGGATCCTCAAAAGCTGCAAATTTTATACAAAGATTCTACCTGGCGTAGTTAACCAGAAATAGCCATTGTGCAAAGCTATGTTTCATTTTCCCTTTTAATTTTTTTATTGCTGTCTCTATCGCAATCCCATTAACCAGTTGCATAAAAAATAACATTAGGTTTATTGTTTTGACAACTTGTAGCAGGTGTGTAGATATAGGAATACAAGTTGAAGTAGGTGAGCATATTTTGTTCTTTCAAAAAAAATCTCTATATGTTGGGTGCCACCAGAAAGAAAAAAAAGATGAATAAAGCATGTATAGCAACAAATACTATGTTTTTCTACTGATACACATTGCTGCTCATATACATTTAAACATATTTGTAACTGATGAATATGAATACATGGCAATTGCAATTTCCCATAATGTTTAAATAAAAATAATTTTGGCATTTGTTTACTTTTCTTCTTTTCCAAACATGTTTACTAACAAAAGGAAAAAATATTGAATCTATTAATGTAAATGCGAATTGCTTCATACCATTACTAACAGTTCATATAGTTTAAAAAAATATTTGTATTTGCAATTTTTGCATATACTTTTACTATTATGCGTTGATTAATTACTATGTAAATGTTGATGGAAATGTCTATACAAAATGTAACACACCTAGAACTAAAAAATAAATATTTTTATTTATTTCATAAAAACATTATGTTAAATTTATTGTAAATTTTTTATGACCAAGTTGGTCAAGAATGACTGTAATTGAAGATTTATTTATTTTAATAATTAAATAGAAGAGACACCTATCCAAAGGAGACTGTTGAATGAGTATTCACTGACCCACTAAGAGGAATGAGCAGCTGTAGAAGGTTGGTTGACAAGTGGAAGCACTAGCATTTCACTTTCTAGTTGTTGCAAGAAGCAAAATCCCTAAAATTGTGGTCATGTTCCCTAAAAGGAGGAACTGAGTAGGTGTCTCATTTAATTCTAAAACTGGCCCAAAGACCTAGGCAATCTTATAAATACCGTCAAATTGAGCAGGAGGCTCACTACATTCTATTTTCCAACTGAATGATCCATGTGGCTGCTGCAAACTGAAAAAGTCAGGCACACAAGGAATTTGATGAGGAGATAGCTAAAGTGGAATTACTGAGCTAAGTATGCTACTAAGTGCTAAGTTACAACAGGTTCTGTGTGCACTGTCATCCAGTTATCTTCATCCTAGTGGTTCAATGAACAGGCTCGGGGGTCCTAAGCAAGTAATCTTGGTTTCTTAAGGAGACGGTTGGGTGGAACGGTCTCCTTTGGGTGTTTGTCCCTCTTCTGCGAATTTATCCTGGTACTAATCTAATTATTATTTATCTGTAATTGAATTCTATATTTGTTTTTGCTTATAAAATATGTTTAGTATCTATAGAGATTAATGGAAATTGAATACAAGCCTATATTTTTGGCTCACTATTGTTTATTTAAATTTAAATATGTTATTCATAAATTTTAAAATTATTTTATGAAATTTAATTTTTTTTCTTTTAATATTTAAATTCGGTTAAGTTTGAAATATTTTACCTATATATATANTTTTTTCATAAGACTAATTGTCTTTTTGTAATGTCACTAAAAATCGTAAAAAAAAGAAAAAAAATTGTAGGCTAGTTAAATGCTATCTTTCAAGGACATTGTTTTATCTTTTGCGGAATGTCTCTATTGTTTCTTTACTAAATCTAAGTGGCGTATGTTGTCTTTTCCTTTTTAGGTATTTTCCTATATAATGACTATCTGTTTATGTGATGTGGTTATGTTACTTGGATATGTTTATAAGATTACTATGCGTGTCTTTACTAATAGCATATATTTGCATGTGTTGGTTCAGTTACATTTTAGTTCCTAATTATCTATCTTGTCTATCATTTATGGTTTTATTTATTAGAAGGTCTGGCTTGAATTTACATGTCAAGGGGTGGAGTGGCGGGATTTGATCCCTTGGGGGACCACTCGGAGAGGTAAAGAGTTTCCTTCTACTTTTACGGGGTTTACTTAGTTCACTGCGAACTAATGCAAACTTACACTTTTGTGGGGGTTACTTTCTTGGTGAATTCTATCTATGACCGTGGAAAATAATAACATCCTGCAACACGATAACTGTGCTACACTATTCTATTCATAACTAGAGATAAGAGGACTAAAGTCCTGGCCTAGCTGTGCCAACGTTCTACGTTTATGCAGAGTTGAAAGTGTATGGTTTAACTCTTTATGGTTGTCATTATTATTATGTTTAAGTTTATGCACCCTTATCCACTTTGATATTCAGTTTATAATATGTAACTCTTTAAGGTATAAGCCTAGGGTTTAAGGCATTATCCATTTATCATGGAAAAACCTTGTAAAAGTTCATTGGAAGTCTACGGGATGAGCATAAAATATTTATGACATATTTCATATGCCATAAAAATTTGGCATAACGTTGTATTGGAGGGTTTTGTTACGAATTTAATGCCAGGGTGGTGGACTATGCAAATTCATAGTGAGTTTGACTATGGAACTGTGGGTTTGGATTTCGTGGGTAGTGGAGGATAGGGTGGCGCTTTAATTTCTCCTGGGAAAATGTGGGAAAATATCCTCATGCGTTGGGTATGGTCATTGTGCAATTCATTTGGTTTTTTCTCTAGTTTTTTGTGTGGTTTTGAGCTTTCGGGGGCTATGCTGCATGGAGAAACATCCTTCCCTCTCACCTGGAAGGTATGTTCTTGACGTGGTCTGCAATACTATAATGTTTGTTTGCTTTCGTTGAGGTTTGGCATACTTATCATAGCTCTACGTGTTTGGTTTGTAGGTGACAGGGGTGACTCGAATCATGGCTTGATGGGTTGTTGAGGTGGTCTGCACAACCTATAAGTGGGTAAGCCATGCTAAATGAAAAGGCCCTTGCCTCTGCATGTCTATTTGACAGAGTATTGAGCTCTACATTGAGAGAGTTAACGATGTGTAGTTTTGATTATGGGTTTGATAGCTTAGGTATTTTGATAGATTAGGCATCCAAGAGATGCGATTGTAGTTAATCATTTCTATGTAAAATTGTATGTAAATATTTTGGGGAAAGTCTTTGACTATCCAGCAAAAGACTTGGCTCTGTGTATAAAACTTTGTCATTGGAATTATTTTGTAAAGTTATTGGGTTTAAGGTTTTAATGGAAAACTCTGCGTTTTGACTTCCATTGATGGGTATGATTGGCTTCACGGTGCCATTGCTTGCAATGGCGTGGTCGATATCATGACTGTGTTTTTTTCTCATTTCTATGCATTGTATTCATTGGTGTATGATTTAATATTTATTAGGGATGGGGTTTCAACTTACGGCCATGATCCTGTCTCGGTATTTAGGTGAATACGCATCTTGCACATTTTGTTTTTTTGTTTATTTAAAAGATGTGACTATGTAGAGATTTAAATAATGTTTAAGGCAGGGGTTTCCTATTACAGTCATGAGCTTGGAAGCTTTGGCTCATCCTTGATATGAATACACAGTCGATGAATATAATGGTTTATTTATATATTTGTGTATTTGGTTATGCTAGCGTATCTCATATTGGTTTAAACTGTAGGTTTATACTGAAACTCCTGTGGGAAGCCTATAAGGCGAAACCCTTACTGTGTAAGTTGCAACGTTTATATTTTCTTGTATTTATCAGTGTTCCTATAGGACTCAATCCTGGGATTTAACGATTTAGACCTTGGTTTAGCATTTATGATTTCATGTTTGGCCACAACGCCCACAGGATTCGATCCTGGCTGTTTTATGAGATAGGATGGTAATTTTTTGTTGGAATTCCACAGGATTTGATCTTGGGTGCAACACTATTTAATAATGCATTGATTTATATAGATAGTGTGTTTGATATTTTTGTAATATAGATTTTTCCTTCGACCAAACCTTAACACGTTTCGATGGTTGGGTTTTTGTGTAGATGTTTTGTAGTGGAATTTGTATGGGGTTTATTAAGACTTATAATCGTTATGTTCTAGCATAGAATTAGTATTTAATTATGTTTTAAATCTACGAACAACGTTTATGATATAGTTTTTTATATTGGATTTGAATATGGAAATAGTAATAACATGCTCGTCGGCAATATGAAATATGCCAGCGTTGGAAATATAAAATTGATTTATCTTAGTAAACTCTGTCTTACCTTTGCATCTAAGTTTGAACAATAAACAAAAAACTAGTTATCTTATATAATCTAGAGTTTTAAGCCAAAGATAAACTCTGTTAGAAAATTACACAATTATAGAGAAGACTAAAACTAAAATATGAATGATAGAAAGAATATTACTATAAGAATAGAGACTATATTTTTCCTACGGTTTAGATGCAAACAATTCATACTTTTGAGGTCTTGTGAACACAAGGGAAACCTAGCTAAGAAAACCTATACTATACATAATTTCATTCAAGATTATAAACCCTTCCTTTAATAAAAATATGTAAGAACTATAAAGAAGATAGAAACTCATACCTGTGATTTGAAGCTAATGTAATGGCTAAAATCCTGCACACTCAAGCTCAAAGAATTAACAAAAACATAGACAATTCTAACCTCAGATCTGTAAACCGAATAATTGGGAATACCATGTTCCACCCAACCATCACTAGGAACCGTTCTTGGTTTCAATATGGATCCCCCCAAGTTGGTTCCAACATGCAAGTAACTTAGAGCTCCTAAAGGTAAGGCTTCCCTATCTGGGATAACATGTTATATACTAGTTTTCTTTTCCTCTTTGGGAAAAATGCTCTCCAAGAACTCTCTTGAGAATAATAATCAGGTAGAATAGATGGAAACTAAAGAGATCTCCAAGCCTCTCTTTGGAATGGGTCTTTATAGACATTTTTTAGGAAAATGGACAGTTAAATCAAGAATCATTTGTTTTCTTGAAATAATCTTTTATTTAATTTATGTGAAATTAATCTTTTTAGGAAAAGGGACTAGTTCCTATTTTACTTTTTTAGGTATTTAAATATTTAATTTAATTATTGTAATAAATAATAATATATAGATCCTACCATTATTATTATAGTTACTATTATTATTACATAGGCTTACTCTTTTATTTCTATATATATATATATATATATATATATATATATATATATNTTTCTTTCTAGCTTATAGTCACTTCTTTATTAAGGCCTTTAGGTAGGGGTTAGGTTAACTAGGTTAGGCAACTTTAAACTTCCTTGCATGTTGGATTACCTCATATAACGTGGTAGTTCTTCAGTACTTGATGAGACACAAAAATTTGAAATTTCATTTAATCACTTAAAAATAAATAATATGAGATCGATGTTTTATTAGATTCGTTTTCACTCAACATATTAATTTTTTAGTAACTCCTAGCGTTTATCTAGAGCCCATACTCAACGCTAAGAAATAGGGAGTTACACCTTAGTGCAATTCCACAGCTCCTCGCTCAACACTAATGCTAGGATGTATTTGTAGGATACACCTAGGGATACAATGGCCAAGGATCCGATGTTCCAGATCTTATGCTCAACATCAACTTGGAATGCTCCAAGGCTTATGCCCAACACTTCCAATTTGTATCTTTTCATGTGCTTCAGAGCTTCATGCTCAACACAAATGTTCATAACTCATGTGATTTAGAGCTTCTTGCTCAACACAAAAATCAAATACTCATGTGCTCTAAAGCTTATTGCTCAACACAAACATCACATACTCATGTGCTCCAGAGCTTCTCGCTCAACAAAAACATCAAATATTCATGTGTTCCATAGCTTCTTGCTCAACACAAATATCAAATACTCATGTGCCTCAGAGCTCACACTCAACACTAACATCTCATCAATTATGTGCTTCAGGGTCCACACCCAACACATGAAATCATATACATAAAACATATGAATTTGTCTTATACCCAATATATCAAACAAATTATCATTGTCATGTGCAGTGGGGTCTTATGCCCAATATACAAAATAAAACATCAAAGAAACATCACATGTAATGGGAATTATGCCCATAATTGCTAGGTCAAAAATTCGGGATTTTACACTTTTCATTATCAATTTAATGAAAAATCTATTTGAAACGTTTTGTTCTTTTTTTCACCTATGCACTCTATCACATTTGCACCCATTTATAAACTCATTAAAATAGAATAGACCACGTGTATTATGTTATGATTATGACCTTGGAATGATAGAATTACAATACTTTATTCTTTTGTGAAACTTTGAATAATTATTAACTCTCTAATAAATTAATGTTAATATATATTAAAGAAAATGAATATAATTACGTCGAAGGCGTTTTTTAGGGGGTTGTTTGTCTAGAAGTTTCATCGGTCTATCGAGAACAAATGAAAACCTGCCATGTGTAACCAAAACATTAATTTGCATTGGATTCATCTAGCATCGTAAGGCAAGCATCAAAGGCTACCAACGTTGGTTGGTAAGAGCTTTGTCTTAGCAAGGAGAAAAGAAAGGCTTTCTCTTAGCGACCACTAGCTAGAAACCTTGGTTGGTAATAAATAAACCCGACTCGTTAGTGATTTTTAAGACAGGTTATCTGTTAGTGACATACAATAGTGCTAGTAACTAAGACATGTAGTCAGATAAGACAGTAAGTGCCATACGGTGTAATAAATTACCCTTACAAATCGACAATGACAATGAAGGTTCGTTTCAAAAGCTCCACTCGTTGATTTAGATGGAGCTTGCTCTGGGGTATTATTTGAATGGTATGGATGCATTATATATCAGTATATCAGGATGGTTAGATTCATACACGCAAGACTAATCTTCGATTTGTGTGGACAAACAGACAGATGATATTTCATGTCAAATTAGGAATTGAAGGCACCAAAGCATTTTTGTCTACATTCATGCCAACCTTCGACCGACTATGTTTAGGTTAGTTTTGGTTGCCTATATGTATTCATTATTGGGATGCTTAAACCCACCATCACTCTACATATGTTGATTTTTTCGTTGCAGGAATAGAAAATGATACTGTAACAACAGGGGGAAATTTTATTCTTACCATTGAAGACATTGACCTGGAAACGTCTACTAAAGAATTAGAGGAAGTTATGTTATGAGACCAACGACCTCTAAACAGGACTCTCGAATAGGTTATCAGGTATTCTTTCCAGCTTGGCTTGCTATATTGTTTTTGGTTTCATTCTTTATTTCATGCTCAGAATCACAAGCATAAACATATTGAATCACAGACGCCTAGCCTCGGGACTGCCAAATAATAACCTATCACCTTTGTTGAATCTATATATCGGCCATCTAATGTAGAGAATATAAGAGAATGTAGAGAAAGGGAAAACGTTTAAGAGATATTCCTGCCACCCAATCTATAATACTTATGTATACAACTAATGTATGCGATAAATATAATATCTCAACACATGAATAATTCAACAACATACCTCAGTAAAATCAACGCAGATAGGACTACATGCAAGTCTAGGCAAGAGAAAATTCACCCATGGGCTCATGTCCAGGCTCCAGGATTTGTGCAATAATCAACAAAAATGGATTTCTACTTCTCCAACACTATATGTTACCAACAGTATGCTCAGAGATTCCTTGAAGAAGGATTTCCGTGCTTCTATGGAAATAATTCATAAAATTATTTCCTGTGTATTAATATATATACAATAGGATGCTCATGGATTCCTTGAAGAAAGATTTCATGTATCACCTGAACCTGTAGGATTAGTTGGGTTAGCCAACCTAGAGCAACTCATTTCTCTAAAGTGCTTACTTGATAAAATCATTGTTCCAATGGTTGTTCTTTTGCAGCATGGATTATAGATCCATTCACTACTAGGTGCATCTCGTTCATTTACTCTCTTGTCATAAGCTAGGGAAATCCCCTGCTTCCGTTGTAGTCCAATATCTTGTAGAGTGGTCTTTATCTTGTTATTTAGAGATTCCAACTCTTTAATTTAGCTAAAACCTTCTTCCCTAAATATGCCATGCTTCTATGGCAATACAAGCTTAGCACCTCCCACTGTATTTTCATTCCCTGCAGGAGGGAAACTTTGCTTCCTAGAGTAGATCTTTGTGTTTTAATGGAAGATCAATTCTTTCTTCTTCCTATGGTGGTATGGTATGATGAGGAAGCGATACTTTATGTCATGTCCCCACCCCTCTACCAGAGAGAGGATGTGACTATGCTGCTATCTAATTCGGGAAAACTAGCCCAATGAACATAAAATGAAATGCATGGAAGTAATAACATGCACAGATGCATAAATATTTAACACACAACGGAAGCAAATCCATTCCATTCATTCACATGTTCATTGTAATTCATTATCAAATGTAAATATAGAGATTTAAACACAAGAATATTTATCTTAGAAGTGAAGTTCGTCCCGCAACCACCTATGTCACTGCAACGTTCCACCCAACCATAGGCTAGTGTGCTCATTAATATCTCAGCAACACTGCCACCCCTGAGATGGGCATGATTCCCACAAGGAATAAGGAACACTAGCAGGCTCACACACATCCAAGGATACAACAAAACTCAGCCAAGCCAACACAGTTGGGTTTATTAGGATGCAAAGGAGCTAGAAATCCTGACTACTAAGCTAGTGAGCTCCTCAACAGAGCTATGGACACGTGCACCAAATATATCCTGGCTTCTAAACATCTACCCACCCAACACAAGAAAGAATCCCCTTCTCTGCTACATAGTCCCTCGTGCTATTCCTTCCCTTCCAATTCTATTGAGGGTGTGTGCAAGAAGTTGAGGGACCTTTTAGATGCAATGGTAGAATGAATTCAATCACGCTTGATCCATAAAATAGAAATCATCCCAAGCAATCCTAATCCTGCCAAGCCTAATCCCAAGGCTGCCAACATGCATGCCAATTAGGATAGTACACAAAAACGCGCTCCTGTTTTACCTTGCAAAAACGCGCTCCCATTTTGCTTCAATAAAATGCACTCCTGTTTTGCTTCATTAAAATGCACTCCCGTTTTGCTTCAATAAAACGCGCTCCCGTTTTGCTTTAATAAAACGTGCAAAATGGAGGGGGTCCTTAGTGGTAAGGGGAGACATAGGGATGTGTGTGTGNAAGCGCGCATTTTGCTTCACTAAAACGCGCTCCCGTTTTGCTTCAATAAAACGCGCTCCCATTTTGCTTTAATAAAACGTGCAAAATGGAGGGGGTCCTTAGTGGGAAGGGGTGACTTGTGGATGTGTGTGTGAGAGAGAGAGAGTAAAAGGTGTGTTAGGATTTTAGGAGTTTGGGTGTGGGTGGTGGGGGGCGAGGGGGTTTAGATTAATGTGGGGGTGTA
>LPNX010479924.1:0-100211 GCA_001517045.1 Pseudotsuga menziesii
TACAGCTTAATTTATCTTTGCTCTGTTAACTGGTTTCCATATCAGCTTGAGTGTTACGTAAACCACATGCTACAACACCTATTTGCATTGTCTCCTCTGTCTAGATTTGTAAGGAATGTCACCTACAACCATCCCTTTATTTTGTTCAAGCCTAAAACACCAATATGCACCACAACCGGCCATCACCCTCAAGCCATGAGCATGCCTTTACCTACAATGATCCTCATACAAATAAATGAATTGATATTTAGTTAATGTCTTGTGGATGTTTTGAAAATGATGGAAAGAGCAAAGTGTTATGCATCTTGTCTATCGCTTGAATAAATGTAAGGAATGGGCAGAAAGTATTAATGGGTTCTCTGTAAATGTTTCTGCCAGGATTTGTTCAAGAAGTTACCAAAGAAATGGAAGATTGTTGTGCTGTTTGTGTGGAACCACTGGAGTGGCTGGCATATGGGCCATCCATTTCCTCCAAGATCTGAAAGGTTGCAATGCACAATTTGAATGAAATTAAATTCACAATTTCAGACTAATGATTATAGAACAACGAGTCACATCATAATTGAGAAGAGACGATCAATTTTTAGTCAAGTTTGGATGCAAACAACATAATTGATCTCATCAATTTAAAATATTTTATGGTGGACTAGTAATATAATCTGCACAAGTTTAGATCTATTTCCTTAATCTGTAGTAATATCATATATGTGATACCTCCACTAGGAATCTGCTGAAGCAATGGGAAGACACAAATGCAGGTTTATCACAAAAGAAAAGAAATAGAATATGTAGTATTTTCCAAGTATGACAAAAAAGTCTTTAATGAGACTGGTTATCACATACATGTCTAATGCAAACAAGCGGAGACATGTTAATTACAATTTAAAACCATGGGGGGACACGTTAATTACAAGTAAAACCAGGGGGGTGCATTTGGCTTTGGTGATGAAGGAATTGAATTTGTACTGGGAAGGAGTTCCACACCTAGACAGTGCCAATACTTGCCTGTCACACAGTTGCTGAACATTTGTGATAGATATAAAAAGCCCTTGCGTAATCTAGAGCACTGGAAAAGTTTCAATTAGTAGTGTTGTAAACATCATATTTATGTTTATACCAACATTATAAAAGAAATGATTATCAGACAGATCAATTGACACAACCACAATCACATTTTCGGATACATGGGGTGCTTTTCGGTATTGGCCGAGTTTTTCCAAAACCAGGTCTTTTGGGCTTGTTTGAAGATTGTGTGCTCAAATAGAAAATTTTAGCAGAGTATGGGGGTAATGCATGTCTGTTTCTGTGGCAGATTGTGTTTATGATTCTGGCTAAGATCATTTTTTGCATTGAGATTTAAGCATTTTTTTGGTATGCTCGCTTTCAACTGACGTGTACTTTGGATCTTGTTGTTAAGTACTAATTCTGCTTATTTTACAACTCATTGGAATAGTTTAACACATCTACAGTAACTTAGGAGAATCCATTATCTAGTTTTGACAGTCCTTTTCAGAACTACACAAGCAGGCATGAAGATGATGCTCTCTTTGGAGATCTGTTTTCAGAGGCTAGCAGGCAAGTAGTCATCTCTGATGGACATGAACAGCCCTGCTCTGCAAATGACAGTGTTTTTGACTGAAATTCAGCATGAAATTCTGGAATGCGGTTTGTGTAGAGAAGGTGAAGTAATTCAACCCTACTTAGCATGCATTTTCTTGAGCATATGTGGACTAGAAAGACAACACCTAACAAAACTCTGGTCACATGGCAGTCTCAGAGTATTTCAAGAGCAAATAGGAGAAACTGACAAGGTATATTTAGAGCTAGAGATCAGGGGAAAGGTGGATCAAGGAACACGAGGCACCATTCCGGGACGTAAAAAGAACTTTGGTCAATGTAGGTTTTGGTCCGAAACCTACAGGAACATTTGTCCTTCAGCCATGTTAATGAATACCAACCAATAAATGAAGTTGGGAAAGATGATAAAATGTTAAAAATGCCAATGATAGAGATTCTAACTATTTGAATTTTATATCATTGTGCTATATATTGAAGCTTCCGTGACAAAAGATTATCTCCAGCTCTCTCAGGATTCAGTTTTGGCCTTGGGGTTTTGAGACAGTTCAGGATCCCTGTGTATAAATTTGATCCCTCATTTCATGCCTTGAGATCTATGAAGACAACATAAAGGAATTCTGCAATGAAAAATATGCATTAAAATATGTAGACAAGTGCCCCAAACTGTGAACTATTGCCACGTGCAATAATGCCTCCAAATATGTGAACTAAACAACAAACGCACTGCCAAACATGTAAACATCGCCAACATGTGAAGAAAAGGTATCACATGGATCTTTATCATTAAATTTCCTGTGATAAATCATAAATAGATGATGCTCAAACTAGATATCCAATAAAATCCTCATCACTCATACCAAATCCCAAAGTTCACATCTCCTGGTACAGTGCTACTGAAAAGACTGCATCTTAAAATTCAAAATGAAACATGCATTTTCAGGTGGTAACACAATCTTCAAATATGTTTAATTTACTCATCGCTTCTAATTTAAGTGCAATTCTTGGACTGGGAAAAAAACCTAATCTGTACAGAATGACACTTTGCTATTCCTCAGTACCTGCTGCTGAAATTTTGACAATATATAGTACAGTGTCCTCTCTTTCCAACCCTTCAAGTCTCACAAAAACTGGGTACCCCTAGCTCAAAGGATGCAATCTGTTGTTTGAATGTGCTGAATCCAATAATCGTTTTCTCTGGTACCATGTTAGAAAATATGGTGTAAAACCACGAATCAAGAATCAACTCGTGATAAAATAAAGATAGCTTAACACAAAAGAATAAGAACTCTGGTGTATCACTGTATAGTAGAGAACCTTCTGAGGAATAAAATTTAATCTCAGCAACTTCTCAAATATGGTTACCTAACCAAGGAGAATGTTTTCCTAACCCACCCGGGTTACCTGACGTAAGCATCAGAAAGAGCAGCTGCATTCCTTATAATACCAACAAGGAGAAAACTATCCGAGGGAAACGGGTTGTATATGCCCAACCTCTAGTTTGGGTTGGTCCAAATAGGGTACATCTTCAAGTCTTTAAGGCCAAGTGATTAAAAATCCCACTTAACAACTACCAATGAGGTTATAACCGCTGGGACGATGTCAAAATTATACTAAATATGCCAACATGCCAACAGTGTTGTCTGTCTTTTGTAACATAAATTTTAATTTTTCACAATAAAATCTACTAATATCAGATAATGAATTGTCATCTTTGGATTTTTGCATGGATTTCTTGAACAAGGATGCTTATAGATTTTGTGTGATTCATTTCAATTTCATTGATACTCATGTTCACCTTTTTCTTGTGGTGGTTATATATTCAATTTACTAAACAGGCACCCATTGTTTGTGGAAAATCAGTTTTATAGATTGGAAGAATCTGTGGTGTGATTAGCTGCCTCATTTATTAGTCTCAAATATTTATGATTACTGTAGAGACTTTTTTTGTGCCCTATGTACCTGACAGTTATCTCTTGTCTATTAAGGTTCTGGGTATTAGAACTATTTTTGGGTGTTAAATTCAATTGTATTGAACAATAGATATTTTACTCAATTCTGGTTTATCAGAAAAGTGGTTCAACAACCGGCGAGATTACAGCATTGGATGAAAAGGATGTGAGTTATTTTTCTGCAGTGGACCATCTTGAAGAGTTATCAAACTTAGTAGCCACAGATATTTCTACAGTTCGTTCTAGCAGTGTTGATGTTCTGCCTTCATTCGAGGCACCTACTGTGGTAGGGGATATTTTTCCATTCATTCCTTCTACTTCAGGGAATACTCCAAATTTGATTTCTATACCTTCAGGGAAAGTGAACCAAACTACTGGTAGTACATCTGCAATTAGTTCAGTAGCTGTCTCTAGTGCTGCTCCTGCCTCTGCAACTACTATAACTGCTGTTCGACAGATACATTGGCAAACATTAACTACAAATCCCACATCTCAACATTTTACCCAGGGTTCAGGTGGAAGCACTGCTATTCCATCCTTGGTAAAAGGTACTGATGAGAAAGAGCAAAGGATTCAACAGTTGAAAACCATGTTAGAGGAGAAAGAGGTAAGAACAGTGGCTAGTTATTTGTGTTTGTATGTGTTCTAATTTTTTTGTTTAAATACTTTTAGGATACTCATATTTTAGTGTGCATCTCAATTTGGTAACTATCTCTTCACTTCCAGATACAAAAGTTTCGAAAAACTAGCAGGAAGATAATTCGACCTCTAATTGAACCTACTAATCAACAAGATTCCACAGTGGAAGCTGAGGTATCTGAAATGGACACTGAAATTACTGAGGATGTGAAAGGTGGCACATATTTAGAGGTAGAAGCTCAAGGAGGTGTCCCTATAACCACCTCCTTTGCTTCATTAGTAGAATCCATTACAAGTTTTCCATCCATTACTGTAGCAGTTCCAGTAGCACCTGGTATTCGAAAACGTGGTGCCTCTACCCCACTTCCTGATATACAAGAAGAATCTACTGAACAAGAATATAAGATGGAATTAGCACCACTTCAAAAGAAGGCAAGGGGTATGGACTTGCAGGAAGAGTTAGCTGAACAGAGTAATCCTTCCTTTGAAAACATAGAAAATGCTTCTTTTATGGAGATCACACAGGAACTAGAAGAAAGAGATGATGTGAAAGAACAAGAGATGAAAGATGGAGCAAAGGAAATATCTGAGAGACTTAATGCTGGCACCATGGATCCAGAAGCAGAAGATCTTATCTCAAAACAGCCTCGCATAGCTAGGGTAGATGATTCAAAATTTGAGACGCAACCACTTACCAATGTCAAAGGATCAGCAGAGGCTAAACCTGCAGTGCAGGAATTCAATGAGTCAGAGAAACCATTAGTCTCTACAGAAAAAGTGAGGGAAGTGGAAGAAACCATTGAGACAAGTGGATATCAAGTAGCTATGGATGACTCTAGTGAATCCTTAGAGAAACATGAGTCTCCTGTACAGCTGGAGGATATGGTGGAAGACCATGAGGTACATCAATCAAACAAGTGGGAATCTTCTGCCATGACTTTCTCATCTGTTGAGATTCCTTCTGGAGGTGATGACGTTGGTAAGTATCAAGATACAGGTATGCTAATTGTGGATTCAGTTGATAATGATGATCCAAGTTCATCTGCCCGCAAAGAATCTGAAGCACGGCCTGTTACAAGGAATACCACCATTAATTTGGCTCATAGGGCAAGAGAGAGGGGACGCATCAGAGAGAGGGAGAGGCATGCTGATATGCCAGCACCTTCAGTCTCTAGAGGTCCTGGTAGAATTATGAGGGGCACAAAGGTGAGTGCATGATAAATTTACACTATTTTATTTGAAGAAAAAATTGCCTTGGTCTCTGCTTTAAAATGGAGAATTTGCTTCTGCTATATTAAGTTTTTCTGTGAAGATTTTAGATTTTCTTTTTGTAATCATTTCTTGTGCCGATGAATAAATTGTGCCTTTCTTTAAGGGTGATTGGATGTTTAATGCCCCGTCATACTGCTGATTTGTTTTTAATGTTTTTTCTATATCGTTGAAGTACATTTGCCTTATCTGTAGTTTGTCCCTGAATTAGTTTCTTCCACATTAAAATATCCAGTGAGAAGATATTTGAGTCCAATTATTGTTATTGTGTGTTGCGTTTACAAATACTTGATTCCTTTTTTGGGGGGTGATTGGGCTCATAATGCCCTCACAACATTGAATTACCTGTGCCATATCTTTAGTTGTTTCCTGAACTACAAGTACTCTTTCTAGAACATAATCAACATATGCAATGCTGTGGTATTGCATGACATGAACAAAAAACGTGATTAAAAGGTCATGTTTTGCAAAGTTAGAAGTAACTGAACTGTGTTCCTCAAAACTGGAGCAAATGATACTTCTAAAGCATGCAATAGGTACAAAGGAAGTAAATGAATTTAATAAATTTGAATAAAGATCATACTCTTCAGGTAGAACAAAATGAAACAGCATACTACTAACAAAAATGAACCTTGATATCCAATTTGCAAATATTTTTTTTTTAAAAACACTTCACTTCCGTCGCTTAAGCGATAGTTATTCCTGTCGCTTAAGTGACACTTAATCCCGATCTTCATCGCTTTACCGACGCCTATTAATGTCGTTTAATTGACGCTTCATCCTTATCCGTCGCTTGTCCGACGGTTTCTCAAACTCTTGTGTAGTATATTTTTAAAAAAAAATTGACTTACCGTCGCATATCCGACGAACCTTCTGTCGCTTAACCGACGGCATGAGGGCTATTTTCTCAAAAAAATTTCACTACCGTCGAAGATATTCTGCCGCTTAAGCGACGCTTCACATTCAACCAACGGTTAGTTGAGTGTCGCTTAACCGACGGTTACTTAGGTGTCGGATAACCGATGAAAAGTTTCCGATGCTTATAAAAAAAACCAAAGTGTTGTACATGTGACAAGGAAGTGTCGAAAATCCGACATGACGGCTGTCAGATTTTTGGTCGAAATGTAGTAGTGAATCCAATATGTCGGCAAAGAGGTTTCATTCTAGATAAGTAGAAATTAAGAGTTGTATAGCACCATGAGCTACTTACCCATCACATGCATATTAGTAGTATACTGTCATTAATGCAAACATTCGATCATGCATAACACATCAACTGAATATAATCAAATGCATAACAAAACAATATCATGAAATGATAATTGAATACTTATCTTTTATTTGTTTTGTGGGTAGACTCCTTCTTTCAGCTTCATCATCTTCTTTTTTCATAACAACATCATTTTTTATCCAAATGCTTAATATGGATAAGAGGTTGTTCATATTCCTCATCGCTTGAGGGATCTTCAGTTGCTCCCATCTTCTCTTCTCTAATTATGGGTAAAACTTCATCTTGTGTGTGCTCTTCCTAGAGTCTGTTGAAAGTAATCACTTCCTTCTTGAACACATTCCTCAAATGAATGAATCCCATGATCATGGGAGGCCATTCAACGTGGTTATCACAACTTCTGCATTCTCCACTTCTTCTTCTACTACTTCAAGTCGTTCTTTGATTTGAGACACCCTTGTAAAGTATGAGTGTATGATCTCTGCATCCTGGATCTTCTCATTCTTCAACTGGTTTCTCAAATTCATCTTCTGATTTATGTTCTTCCATTCAAATAGCTTGGTCAAGGAATCAAACATATATTTATATTTCTTTAGGGAAGACACTTGTGGTATAAGGTGATCCTCTTGGCCTTGACCAAGTACTTCTTGTGTAAGGTTGTAGCCTCATCTCCCTCTGGAACTGGAACCTTTCCACTTATGTAGGTGTCCAATTAATTTTCTTCAAGAACCAGTGAGATATAATACTTCCATTCTTGGAAGTTGTTAGTTTCACCAAGCTTGTCATCAAGCTAGTGTTATAAGTCATTTTGAAATGAGAACCTCAAATGTAAATAACAAAAGATTAGATCTTACCGATTTGAGGTGTTCGTCCTGGTTCCAGAGCTTCCTGATCTAGGGTTTTTCAGAGAAATCCTAATTTCAAAAATTGGAATCTTTTAGATCTGATTGGATAGAAATATGGGACTCTTCAAGGTGAGCTTTCCAATGTACTCATTTTCTGAAAACAGTGGAGGGAAGCTCTCGGAATAGGAAGCCCTAGTTTTCCAATTTCCTATACAGAAATTCTTGATATTGTTTCTACAGTGTCTCCAAAAGTAATACTCCTCTATGTATTAAATTTTTTACTAATGTATCCTCATATGTCCTCTTTATAACACCATAGGTTTGAGAATAATTGGTTTTACCAATTGGGACTTATGAGAGGTTTCCAAAGGTGATGTATTTCAGGACTGTTCAGCATAGCAAACTTGTAATGACCTCCACATGTCCCTGTTTCATCATCAAGGTCTGAAACTTTTACCAAAGAAAGTATGTTCCATACCCTATCTATTAAATATTCCAAAATTTCATTTGTATCTTTGTAGCTCAAGATATATTAATTCTCCCTAGGTGTCTTCTTTAGGGATGAATCCTGAAAGAGGTTGGAACCCTGATTAGGAGGAATCATATCTCCTATAATATATCGAATCTGAGGCTGAAAGTTTTTCATAGGGTATATCAGGAATTTATATTGGGCTTGTGGAAATTTCATCCCCTGAGACCTCTTCAATCCCAAGATATAGCAAATGTACCAAAACTACCCGTTTTAGTATTTTAGGGTTTTTCAGGCCCGGGGTCAAACTAGGGTTTGAATTTCTTGGATTTTTACTCAACCAAAAACTTCAACCTTGGTCTCTAAACTTCGATTTTGATGAGGAGAGAAATCCTATGCTGGGCTCACTCAAAAATTCCTCTTCTATAAAAAGCCTTAATTTCCCACAGCAAGATCTGAAAATGCCTGGAATCAAATTCTACTTCGATAGAAAGATGCGCCCTTCAATGGAGAGTTATCCTAGACTCCTTTTGTTGATGGATTGTGAAGATAGACCCAAAAAGTAAGAAGCATTGGCTTCTATAGCTGCACAGTGTCTTCTTCTCAGGTTAGCTCTGATACCATGTTAGATTTTTACCATTTAGACAATATGATCTTAGGATCTTATCTAAGAGAATAACATGCACAACAATCAATCACAAGAGACAATAGACACAAACATTTTCCTCAGGGAAACCATAAAGGAGAAAACCCCACAACTTCCTTAGAGATAGAATGATCACCAATGGAAGCATTAAAACATAAAGACAGAAAAGATGATCTCCAACAGTTGTTCTCTCTCTCACTTGTGTGAGCACTTCCTCTCTCACTCATCCAACCCAGTTGAGTGAGTGTATATATAAAATAGAGAGGCTCACTCTCTATTTATACTAATTTTTGAGCCCCACAACTATGGGGACTTTTCCCCTTGATCAACAAGGAGGGTTAACCTCAACTCAATTGTGGGGACTATTGCCCCGACTTAAAACAGAGTGTTAACATCAATGAATTTACATGACTTTATTATATTAATGATTGTCCCGACAGGAACATTGGGGTACAATGAAATACAAATGATTCTCCGGATAGTAACATCAGGGTACAATATCAGATATACAAGTGAATACATTCCTAAGTTACAAATACATCAACACTTTTCTATTTCCCCTACATAATTGATGAGAATCCCAAGGTACAACGGTTCCTTAGATTCCTACCCCTCATATTTAAATAAGAGATTTAATATGACAATCCAAAGACAGTAGAGGAAGCAATGAGGAAGGCCAACTTCTATTATCACCAAAACAAGAATAAAAGAGAAAGTATACCACCTTCGAAAAATCAAAGGACAAATAATTTTGATTCTAAAATAAAAAAAAATAAGTTCCCTAGAAACATGGGAAATAATCATAGAGGGTATCAGTGTAACAATTACAAAGGTTTTAAACCTTGAGATTCTGTGATAACCTAAACTATTCCTAATAAACAAAAGTTTAATGTTCATTCTATCCAGGAAGTAGTCACATCTGGGGATATCGCTAGGAGGATGCCCAGAATCTGCGCTGCACTGGAAAATCAGCAAGCAGACCACCAGACTTTCATGGTTGAAATTGAAGGTATGATAAACAATCAACCTATCTCTATCTTAATTTACCTTGGCACAAGCCTGAGTTATATTTCTTTTAGAGTAGTTGATTTATGAAATTTGGTACTTGAAAAGTTTGATATGTCATGGCTAGTACAGTTAGCCACATGTACAAAAAGAAAGGTTACTAGTATTGTTAGAAATTGTAAGATATTGTTGAATGATTTCCTTACAAATTTGAATGTAAATATATTTCCTTTAGGATCTTATGATCTGTTAATAGGAATGGATTGGCTTGAAGAGCATAAAGTCTTACTAAATTGTTTTGATAAAGAATTTATATGTATTGATAATAATGGAAATAATATAAAGTGAAAGGAATTCCTAGGAAGGTAACCATCTGAGAAATATCTACTTTGCAAATGAAGAGATCAGTAAGGAAAGGATGTAAGGTATTCACAACATATATAATAAATGACAAGGAAAATGATATGAAACCTAAACTAGAAGACATACCTATTTTAAAGGAGTTCAAAGATATCTTAAAGACTTCACAATCGATCCGATACCTGGAGTGGTATTAGCATCGGAAGATACATATTGAATGAAAATAATCAAACTCATAGGACTAAAATCACAATTACAAGAACTAATTGATAAAAAATACATTCGACCAAGTGTGTCTCCCTGGGGAGCATTGGTCTTGTTTGTGAAAAAGAAGGACAATACACTAAGATTATGTATAGATTATAGGAAACTAAATAAAATGAATATTAAAAAATGATACCCACTTCCCTGGATAGATGATCTGTTTGATCTGTTCCAGAGAGAAACTATCTTTTCAAAGATATATCTATGGTTGGGTTATCATAAAGTGCGAATAAAAGATGAAGAAATTTTTAAAACAACATTTAGGACCCGTTACGGTCACTATGAGTTTGTCATAATTCCCTTTGGGTTGACAAACGTACTTGCTACATTCATGTGTTTAATCAACAACATATTAAGTAACTATCTGGATAAATTTGTGGTTGTCTTCACTAATGACATATTAATCTACTCTAAGAATGAACAAGAACATGAAGAACATCTAAAAATAGTTTTTCAAGTATTAAGAGAGAAACAACTTTATACAAAGTTCAGTAAGTGTGACTTTTTCAAATATAGGACTCGGTACCTCGGACACGTAGTGTCCAAGGATGGAATCTCAATCGACCCAGATAAGGTAAAGGCCATCATGTAGTGGTCGGTTCCTAAAAATGTATCTGACATTAGATCATTTATGGGAATCACTGGATACTACAAGAAGTTCATAGAAGGCTTTTCTAAGATTTCCTACCCCATAACTTCCTTACGAAAGAAAGGAAAAAAGTTTGAGTGGACTAAAAAGTGCATGGAAAGTTTTAAAATATTGAAACACCTATTAACAAGTGCCTCGATCTTAAAAAATATTGATCCATTCAAGGAATTATTCGTATGTACAGATGCTTGCAATGAATGGTAAGGTGGATTTTTACTACAAGGCAATTATGTTGTAGCTTATGAATCTAGAAAATTAAATTATCATGAGAAGAATTATGCGACACATGATATAGAACTTGCTGCTATAATTCACACCTTAAAAATGTGGTGACATTACTTAATTGCGAGAAATTTCTTACTTATGTCAGACAACATAAGCCTTAAATATTTATTTGATCAATAGAATTTGAACACAAGACAAGCCATAAATGGTTGTCCTTTCTAAATGAGTATGAATTCGAAATAAAACATATAAAGGGAAGATAAAATAAAGTAGAATATGATTTAAGTCATCATGCAAATTTACAGTGTGCAAGTAGCAGCTAAGAATCTGATCTGGAAAATCAAATTTTAAGTACTGGAAATTCTGATGGTGAATATCAGAATTTAAAAGAAAAGACTGCTAAAAATGAAAAAGAACAAGTAAAAAAAGACTTAATACTAAACCAACAAGGACTATTTTTGTATAAAGGCAAGATATATATATCAAACATAAGAGAAAATAAATTGACAGTCATGGATGAACTACATAAAAGACCATACTTGGGGCATCCATGGAACCAGAAAGTGATTAACATGATCAGAAATGACTTCTTTTGGCCAAACATGAAAAATGAAGTGGCTGAATGCTTAGCTCATTTCCTTGAATGTTAGAAGTTAAAGTAGAGCATCAACATCCCGCATGATTGTTGCAACCACTACCCATTTCACAATGGAAGTGGGGGACCATCAATATATATTTTATCACCGGATTGCCTAAGAATTTCAGACAACATGATTCCATCATGGTTGTGGTTGACAAATTAAGTAAAGCATCTCATTTCATACTTGTCAAATCTACCTACAAATCTATTAATATTGCAAAAATATTCATGAAAGAAATATTCAGGTTACATGGTGTACCGAAGGTAATAGCCTTGGATAAAGACGCAAAGTTTATAGGTAACTTCTAGAAATCCTTATTTAAAGGTTTGAGTACCCAAATAAATTTCAGTACTGCATATTATACACAAACGGATGGGCAGACTAAAAGGGTAAACTAGGTTCTAGAGGACATGCTAAGAATGTATGTTATGGACAAACCAGGTAAGTGGGTAGACTACCTACACTTAGTTGAATTTGCTTATAACAATAATTTCCAAGTTTCACCAGGTATGAGTCCATTTTCAATTTTATATGGGCATAAGTGTAATACGCCCATCTCATGGAGAAACCCTGTTGATAGATTAATGTTAGGACCTGATTTATTAGAAGATTTAGAACTAGCCATGAAACAAGTACAACGAATCTTGAAGGATGCCCAAGACAGGCATAAAAGTTATGCTGACTTAAAAAGAACTCCTAGAGAGTTCCAGGTGGGTGATCATGTATACATAAAGGTAAAGCTGAAGAGAAGTACCTTGATCCTGGGAAAGTATAAGAAATTGGCACCCAAGTATTGTGGGTCATTTGAAATTCTAGCTAAAGTGGGGCCGGTTGCATACCAATTAGCCCTACCACCTAATATTAAAGTACATTATATGTTTCACGTATCTATATTGAAGGGACATGTGATTG
The DNA here is from genome assembly GCA_001517045.1 of Pseudotsuga menziesii. Classification (NCBI taxonomy): domain Eukaryota; kingdom Viridiplantae; phylum Streptophyta; class Pinopsida; order Pinales; family Pinaceae; genus Pseudotsuga; species Pseudotsuga menziesii. Next base: position 12,680 of record LPNX010479924.1, read on the forward strand.
ATTGGAATGTAATCGAGGTGGAACCCGGGGGAGAGTTCCAAGTGGAACTAGAGTGCATTCTCTACAAGCAATAACTTTTACTCCAAAACCGTACCATCAGATAGATAAAGGTGCAATGGAAGCACCTTAATCCAGAAGAATCTACTTGGGATCTGGAAAGTAATATGGAGGAGGCATATCCAGACTTATTCCAAGAGGCTGACATGGATGAATAAAAGCAAAAGTTATAACACCAACGACAATGTTATATTTTAAGGGGAGGTGTATGTGCTACCCCATGAATTAATAATTATTAACTCTGCTGGAAAATACTTTGATTATTATTTTATTATTCTTTGATAGGAAAGTCAAGAATAGAACATTTTGTAATAAAACATTCCATATTAATAAAATATGCTGAAGGAGAAAAAAGTGGAATTAGTTGTTGAAAGAGTGTTCGCTCACCCACAAAAGGGAAATGACATGTGGCAGAGACCACAAAGTGAGAACTCGATATGCAAGAGGCATCATCCCAAAAAATCAGGTCTGCACTCCTACTTGAGTTTCTAAAGAGCAAGAGGCTCATAAATGACCAAGTCCTAGGAAAAATACTATTTAACAGTGTCCATGAGTAGCAGGAGGATAGCATTGGATGAGGATTAACATCCCTGTAATGCAAGAGATAGAGCATTAAGATATTTTTCTCTTGTGGTTCAACGAACAGGCTTGAGGGTTTTGGAGCAAGTAATTTGGCTTCTCTATAAGTTGGTTGGGAGGAACAACTTCTCCACTTTTGTTTTCCCACCATTGGTGCTAGGTTCCTACTCTGTTTTTCTTATGACTAATTCTAGTTACAGTAGGATGTGAATGTGAAATGTTATGTAAAGTTACATCTCCAGGTAGTAGGATTATGCATTTCTATAGAAAAAATATCCTTTCTTCTCTGAAGTATATTATATATATACAATGTTATTACTGTAGTGATTAATAAATCATTCTAAGCATCAGTTGGTAGAACTAGTTATTGTTGACATAATTTTGAATCCAGTACTTGAAGAATTTAGAATTCATGATTATGTATAAGTGGATTGAGTCCTCTGTTTCTATTTTTTTAAATGTCCCATGTATTCCTAGTTTTAACTGAGTTTTGTTTGTTCGTATTGTTTCCGCTCAACCTAATTATACTTATTGAATGTTGACTGAATATGTAATGTTGTTATAATGTATACCTATCTCCAGAGAGCATAGAGCAGAGAGTGTGTGATTTATTGACTAATTAATTGAATAAAGAACAGAGTTATACTCTATAAGGGTTTTGATCATCTAATACCTTTGTTTCGTTAACTAGAAGTATAGATTTTCAATCCTCTATGTCTATATGTGTAATTGGATATCAATTTGAGGCGTATGAGATCCAATCTGTCTATGTGAAGCATTATAGAAGGAATTGATCGTTTCACTGATCAATTCAGCGAAGATTACAGAAAGTTAAAGAACTTGTATTTTCAATAGATTTATGGTTGAAATCGAATTTCACAAATAGAAGGTGTGCCCGAGTTAAGCCTAAGTAAATTGCCATACATCGAGCAGTGCAGATATATCTTGGAGAAGATCGATGGTGATAAGGAAATTTCATTGGATAAAGAGAGAGGAAGATATAGGAGGGGTCGGGCAAAGAAATCCGAAGTGACCATTGGAAAGTAAGATTGATATCTATGGCCCAAATCAATCGTAAAACAGATCAATGGTCCACAACAAATTTGATGGGAGAAGTTGTGGGTTTTTAGAAACTTTTGATGTGAGAAAAATATTTATGGAATGGACTTTATAGTTTTGAATTCCACCATTTATATGGTGGGGACACTGATCAGACGATAAACAAGGCATATCTCTCATTCAACTAGAAAGTTGATTAACAACAGGGGGTAGGCGTGAAATTTTTATCCAAAGGAATTTCTTACAAGATTGAGTCTTCTTGAGTGAGTTAAATGTTGATCCACAATTTTAGAAGATCAACAGTCGAGATTGCATCCGAAAAGAAGATCAACGGATGATAATTGGTCATGGAGGCTTCATTGTGGAAACCACAAAGAATAAGATCAACGACCGGAACTTAAGCTGCAAGAAATCAACAGCATGGAAAGCATAAAATCCAAGTTAACGGAATTTGGAGTTTTTCGCACCGTAGAATCTGCCTTGCAGAAAGAGAAAGGTGGAAGGTGGAAGAGGAAAAGGAAAATTTAAAGTGAAATGAGTTTTGCACACCCCAGAATATTCCTTGCGGAACACGAAAGGCAGAAGGTGGAAAAGAAATGGAAAAAATGAATGATAAAGGAAAGTATTTGGGATTTTTTGTACCTCAGAATCCACCCGCAGAATATGGAAGGATGAAGGAAAAAATTGGGAAATTAGAAGATAAAGGTAAGCTATTTGTGAGTTTCCACTACCCAGAGTCTTCCTGTAGAATGCAGAAGGTGGAAGGTAAGAAGCGGAAGGTGAACAATAGACCGTAAATCTATTTTGGTTTTCAGCTACCCGGAGTCTGCTACGGAAAGCGGAAGGTGGGAAGCGGAAAATGAAATTTTGACTCTGATGTATTTTTATGAGTTTCTGCTACCTGAAGCATGCCATAGGAAGAGGAAGGCAGAAAGAATAGATCCTAATAATATTTTTTATTTATGCGGAAGAATCTTTGCAGATTGACCATTGCGGAAGAACAATAAGTTTAGCATTTGGGCGTCAAACAGTGCAGTGTTTGGAAAACTGATTTTGGGGAAATGATTCCTATAGTCAATTTTTTTGATGATCAGTTTATCTAGCCATGGTTATTCTCTAAACTCTCTTTTTTATTAGTAATAGTCTATAACAGTTAAGGTTTTCTTTAATTTGTTTGAGGATATAGGATTATATAAAAAAAATTATATGTGAAATTTTAGGTATGTTACAGATAGTTTCAGGAAATGATAGTTTTATTCTAATCAACTCCTATCAGTGCTAACAAAATCACAATATACACTACACTATTTATTCACTTAATCAATAAATGTTGAAAATAAACAATATTAAAATCTACTCTACAAAAAGATTCAATCACTTATTTTATATAATCAAGAATCAAGGTAATATTCCAAAAATAATTGCAACTACTCTTAACAAGACCACTCTGGTTTTATTTTAATCCAAGAAAGCACGATTGCTACTGATCTTACCATAAATCTGAAACAGTCATAACTTTACCATGTAACTAATTAACATATCTTACAGCAGGGTCCTAAATTAAGCTATGTATCTATCTACTACTTTTCAATCCACACGAAATAAAATTATCAAACTCTTAAGTCTTTTTTATAACACTATTATATTGATTATGTCAAGAGCAAAATAATTTCCAACAAAATTCTGTTCTTAATAAAATATAAAAGAACTAAATGCACACATGCACTCTCATACTTTTAAGATGAAAATTGAATTACTAAACAATCCACACAAACTATTACCATATCTTATAATCACCACACAATCTATTCTAATGGCAATGCTTGATTTCATATCAAATGAAAATATTCTAAGAAAGGAACATTATTCAAGCAAAATCTATGACTTCAAATTCCAACACATAGTAAACTTCTTGATTTATCTGAATTTCCAACTGAATTTAATTTGAGCACACAAGAAATCCCTATATTAAATACCAAAATTTAAAAAGAATATTGAATTACAGTATCTGGATAGAATTTGCTAACCTACATAAACAATCTCTACAACATACCTTGTTTATTAAACTAGAAGGCACTCAAAGCTATTTTATTAATCCTATTTGCAGATATGAAGCTTTAAGATGAACTGAATGAGTTTATGAAATTTTTTTAAATCTAAAAAATAAAACCCTAAGAGAATTTTATTAATGCAAACAAAACATAATGAGATCAATTGTATGAAACCCACAACATCGAACACACCATCCTTTCAATCCCTTCTTGTCCTATGCTTATTTCTTAAAATCCCCAATAACAGTAAGAAAATTAGAAGCAACCAAATAGAATATAAGGAAATTTCTTGTAGTGATCTAAGTAAATGAAAATATTCACAAGAAATATTTTAACACCGAGTGAAGGTGAGACCCCCTCGAAATGCTGCACAACTGAGAATTAAAAACTAAAAATAGTCACTAGATTTGATTAACAATTTGAAAATGTATAATATAATAATCATCATGTCTATGTTGAAGCTGGTAATAGGTATTTATAGGCTACAATATATGGGTCCACCACAAAAAGGTCCGACTTTCAAAATAGTCATAACAACTATCAAAATAACAGACGCAACAAAGGCCTTTCATTAAGAAAGCATGCTTTAAATAAAGTATATTATCCCACATATTCAGAAACAATCTTCATACTACTGATAGCAAGTTCACAGTTTTTAAAAGGATTTGGATAACAACGGTTGGTTGCTAATATTCATGGGTATCGTATGACGAAGCCATAAATGCGCCCTAATTTGAGCCTTCTCGGATTTTTAACATTTGTCACTTTATTCAATGTGGTTGGATTAGGTATCGGTTTAGGTGAAAGAGTGGGTACCAGATCAACAGCAGAAATATGCATAATAACCAAAGATCTATATCCCAAATAATTATTCATTAGATATCATCTTTTAAATTTCTATTTTAAAAAATGAATAAATAAGATGGAATAATGGTAAAAATATACCTTGTTATGAACTTCATGGAATAACCTTCAAATTCATGCAAATGATACTTAGATAGATGATAAACATGAGGAAATTTAATTAAAAGAATTGGTTTCTTATTTGATGTATAGATATAATGTGGGTAAAACAGGGATCCATCAAACATATTTTAGTTTCACCGCCTTCTATGATACTTGATCCCTCAAAAACTAATATTTTATAGGGATGTGGTTTGTCTTGGAGTGCATAAACAGTTTATATATATATATATATATATATATATATTTATGGCACTAGTATTGTCACATTCTATCACTATTGGATTTGGTGTAGAAAGTGTGAATTGAATTGCATGTTGGGCATACAATTGGTCTTTTCTATTCTCTCTTACTTAGTGATTGCACTTGGGGTTCTTGGTACGTGCTTGGTAATGCTCTCTTATATTGCACCTGGGGTACCAAATGTAATATGCAATTGTAAAAGACATGCTTTGCTATCTATCATTGTGCCAAGGAGATTTGTTGGTGTCCACCCCCCATCAATTTTTTGAGGGTTTTCCCTGGGGTACATATTGTGTTATGTTTGAATGCTTATGTGCATGATTGTTTAATTGATTTCAAGTACTCATTTATTCCACATTTAATGATTAAAATATCAAAGCTCAACAAAAATTCAACATGGTATCAGAGCTCAGGGCATGGAGGAGATAAGTTTTTAAAATCAAGCTTGATCCTATGTTGATCCTAAGTGATAGAAGTTGAGCACAATACTTGAAGAAAAATGACCTCGATCTTAGTAAGGTTGGAATACCGATTGGAAGGAACCTTGAATTTCAACACTTGGAAGGACATAATTCTTACAATCTTGGAGAACATGACCTTGATGATACCCATCCATTGTTATTTTAGAGCCTACTACTAATAGTAGGTGCAATTATTTCAAGAAGAATCAAGCCAAATATAAGAGGGTCATCTATGATTTGGTTAAATACACTTTGATGCCGATGATTACTCCATTGAAGGCCACAAAGGAGTGCTTCAAAACCTTGACCAATCTTTATGAGAATAAGGATCCTTGTAAAAAGAGATGACTAAAGAACTAACTTCAAAATATGAATATGGAGAAGGATGAGACAATTGAGTCCTTCTTTAGAAATGTCTCTCAAGTAAGATATTAACTCATAATCATTTGAGTGATGATCAATGATAATGATCTCATTCAAATGGTTGTCGATGGTATCCCATCCTCATGGGAGACATTCTTGGAAAATTTTAAGGTAGATAGGTGAAACCAAAATTTGATAGAATGTGGCATGATTGCCTCCAAGAATAAATTTGACTCCATAATAAGACTACTTCATCTAAAGAATAAAACCTTGCACTTACGACAAATATGAAGAGAGGAAATAAATCATTCTACCAGAAGAAGTTTCCTCATAAAAAGGAAAATAGTATAGAAGGACTTTGATAAAGTAAAAGATCAAATGATTCAACTGCAATAATAAGGGTCACTTTTATTCAGAATGCTAGAAGAAAAGAAAAGGAAATAAAAATGCATGTACTACTGATGTTAATGAAGATACTTCACCAAAGAAGTCAAAGAATGCAGAAGATGATGAATGCCAAAAAGAGTATTTCCTTTAAGTGCACCAATGATTGCATAATATTTAGATGAGGAGATTGTGATTGGTGATGTATGGAGATCTAGGTTACAATGAGCTTATGTCAATAAAGAATATAAGTATCTAAGGAATCCAGTAATATTAGTAAGGAGAAAGTGATCAAGAGGGATCCCCCAAAATAATAAAAGACAAGTATTTGTATTTGGATTATAAATTGCTCTTACAAATCAGATCTGAGTTTTTTTTAATATATTCTTGATTATAGTTGTATTTAGATCTATATTCCTAGATTCATGAAGTATGTTATACTGTAACCTGATGATATTATTTTATAGTTTTCTTTTATTTATGAAAAGTAAGATCATGTAGTACATGTTATGATTAAGTGAGTAGCCTATAGTGTTTCATAACATTCCACGAGAGATGGATGGATGTTGTGCTGAAACATTGGCTAAAATGTTTACATAACTATGCGAACTATTTCCATTTCATTGAAATGTTCATATGGTCAAATTTCATGATCATGCAATGTTGCTAACAATTTGACCTAATTTGACTTGTATGGAAATACCATATGCTATGACCTACAAGACAATAATGGCAAGCATTGAATGTGAATTCATTTTGGTTGCATATCTCGATGGAGATCACGATGCTCTAAAGATAGAATATCATAGGAGCATAATTGGGGGTTCCAATGTTTTTATGGGAAAAATCCTCCAACACTACAATTTATATGAAAAATAAAACCCATCATGCTATTATAGGAGAGAAGACCCCAAAACAAGTTTTCAATAGTGAAAAACCAAAATTTGGACACTTGAATATTTTAGGTTGTCCTGACTATATTCATGTTCCTAAAGAGAAGAAATAAAATATGGATATATTTGGAAATAAACTGAATTTTTTTGGTTATAGAGAATCCTCCAAATCCTACATAATCTATGTACTAGGGAAAAGACACATTAAATTTAATGAAGATGTGGAATTTCATGAAGAGGATTCCTTCAAGCACTCTAAATAACTTCAATGTGATTCATAAATGGAGGATCATGAGACTAGCATGATGGAAGCTCCAATATCTGGTTCTCCTCATTTAGATGTTAAGAGGGCGAAGACAAAAGAGTCCACATATTGATTATATCCCGAATAACTAGTAGAATTGGTTGAAAGATCACTCGATGAACCTCCTTCTCAGAGGAGATATCCATGGTGTTGATACATTCTACAAGAGGAAGGAAATCATGGAGAACCATTAGGAATATCCAGAGAGTGAAGGAGACCTAAAATATAATTATGTTGCACAAATGAGTCACATCAGTGAATTCAAATCCCTCCACATATGAAGAAGCTGCTAAGAAAAAAGTATGTAAATATTCCATGGTATACAAATACAAATCTATTATGAAGAATTATGTATGGGAAGTGGTTCCTAAACCTAAAGGGAAGTCCAATGTAACTTCCAGGAGGATTTATAAAATTAAACATGCAGCTGATGGAAGTATTGAAAATTATAAATCTATATTTTTTCCCTCGGTTTCTCATAGAAAGAAGGAATAGACTATTATGCAACATTTACTCCTATGTCCACGTACACCACTATTAGAGTTATTATTTCATTTTATTTAGTACTAGGTTGAAAGCTTCACCAAATGGGTGTAAATATTTCCATCATCAACAGTGAGGGTGAGGAAGAGGTACACATACAACAACCTGAAGGGTTTGTAGTTCATGGGAATGAGTCCCATGTATGCAAACTGAAGAAAGACTTGTATGGGCATAATAAAGCCTTGTGGGCTTGGTATTCGAGGATTGGCATCTATCTTCATATATTGGGATTCTTTAAGAGAAAATATGAATCTAACCTATACTTCAAGATTGTGAAGAAAAAAAATTTGGTATTGGTTCTCTATGTTGATGACTTGTTCTTTACTCAAGTGGAACAACAGACAACTTGGTTTTGGAATTAAATTATGACTGAGATGGGGGGTGAATCAATATTTGTGTAGATATGTTAAATTTTAACTTACATAGATTATCAAAGATTCAACAAATTTCAACATCCATAAGAGAAATAAGAAAAATCAACAAATACTTGAGAAAAATTGTAGATCTATAAATATATATATACTTACATAAATGGGATATTATAGTCTCCAATATTGAGCACCCACACAATTAAGGTATTGACCTAATCCCAAGTACAATATGGGGGCTGCTGGAGCCAACCTGCAACAACTTCAAAATGCATGAGGTACAACTTAGAATATTTAGGCATCAACCTAGGAAGATATATGTCTAACTACACAAACTGTGATTTGCAGATTCAAGCTTCAACCTGTGGATAATTGCACTCTTCAGTTGTGGAAGCACCAACTTCCATTTGTTCCACGACACCAAATAGAAGGAGGTTACGACCCCTAAGTTTTATATGCACCAAAAAAAAGGATGCTTCCACACCCTGATTGTAATCTCCATCACTATCTGGAAGGAGGATGCAACCCCCTACTCCTTTCCCCATCTGACCTCCCTTCTATGAAATAATATTTGTATAGAAAACCTGCAGATAGAGAAAAATACCTTATCTTCACAATATGCAACTGTTCTAACTTCTTTGCACTAGATCTGAGTTTCTTTGTTTGAATATATAGTTTCCCATGATGTGATGTGTGATATTACCAAGTCTACATCCTTTCATATGCTTCATGTTTTGTGTATTTACTAAGAAAGAACTTCACACATCCATAATACAGGTATCTACTTCATTCACACACTTATTCTTTGTTCATCACTAACTGAATTTGCACACTGAGGCTCTATTAAATAAATAAACTCTCCATTATAAACACGACATTGATACCCCAAAGAAATTTGGAAGCTTATCAAATAGTTATATAAACTCTTCATTCACCATAAGATTAATTCAGCTCATCTGTCTCTTGCTTATTTAGAATCTTCTTAACTCAAGAGATGTGTCCACTAGGTGAAATCCCTTAACTTCGGATAAGGCCCAACCAGATTACGTTTTCAACAAGTTAGGATCTTCATTAGCATCCAAATTTTGGCAATTAATATTTGTGTAGTGTATGATGCACATATGCCAACATCCTTGTGGGAATATTGCACTTACGAGTTTATTACTTATGTTGATTTACAAATATTTGTACCACATACCATGTTCTTTGTGTAAAATTTACACATAGTTTTGTTTCTCTTTATTCATAATTCACACAAATGGTATTTGTGCATTTGGGATAATTTCAATGTTCTTCTATACTTATGATTATGTGCACAAATGCGATCAATTTCATGAGAGGAAGAATTTTTGCAATTCGATCTTATTCTTTTGACTTCTGATCCATTTGGATTTGATATTTGATCCTTTCAAATCAACGACAAAAAATATTCAACAATCTTCCCCTTTGTCATGGATGTCAACACTGGCTTGAATAACAGTACTTGTTTTAGACTTCTCTTGAAGATGTGAATCAAAGACATATTTTGTGATCATGATCACACATCTATCTTTTGGTTTATTTACTCTGTCATTGCTACAATTATTGGGTCTTTCTTTGTATTATTCTTCCATCTTCTCTCCCCCTTTGACATTAATGGAAAACGAAACTTCTGCTTTTCTGAATCCCCCTAGCTTTGTGCTCACTTCTTCTGATGTTCTAGGTTGCAGATAATCTCATTTTCTACATCTAATTTAATCTATCTTGTAGGAAATATCTTCTATAGCTTAGGATACAAGGTGTTTTATTATTGTTAATAAATTTGCATGTTATCACACATATCTCCAACCTTTCACATGCATGGTTAAAGTTGACGTGCCTGATATCTTATCCACATGGTGTGTCTGTACTAATATCATTCTTTCAAACCACCATGTTTTCATTTATCATATTAACAATAAATTGAGTTCATCCTGATCTGCCTTGGATTTGTACAATGCATGAACTCATCAAATTCGACATCCCTTCAATTTATGTTCAAGCACGTGATATGTTAATTTCCACTTCTATAATTTGACAGTTTTTTTCACTTCTTTCACTACCTCGGTTCATATTCCATCAATCTAATTTTGTTGATTGTGTCTTGATTTTCTATTCTTCAACCCTTGTTCATCATAATGTCTTATTTCCAGCGAATGAATAATTCCATTGACAGCCTTCACATGGTAGTTTAGTCTCAGCAGGAGGATCTAGGACGATTGTAAATGGAAATAGGAATTTGGTAGAACCAGGTAAATGAATTTGATTTCATGTCACAATGAAAACAACTGTACTTCAATAGGACTACTTCAGAGACATTTTCCAATTTGAGTAGGAAAGTAGATATTCTGGAGCAGTAGCAGCAACCGAAATTCATCCTTCTTACTCATCTTGTAGTTGATCCCAATTAATCAACTTCAAGATTGAATCTTATTCCGTTGTTGTAGTCACTTGAACTTGTATATCTAGATTAAATGGAATTGGAATTACACCTTTCACCTCTATCTATTAGTCATCATGAAGAAGTTGATCTAGAGCTGGATCTATTATTCATCTCTATATTATATCGACTTCGGTTTTGTTGTGCTTCATTTTTTTTGTCCTTATCACCTAGTAGTGTCTTGATATAATACGAGATTCAAAGCTCCAAACTTTTGTATTTTTGAATATAATACAAAGTGTTCCTTTTTTCATAGTTATATTGCTTGTACATTTTCTTCATTACTATTTTATGCATGGCAATTTCATTTTTAAAATAACAAATACATACTTCCAATAAACAATAAAATTTCTTCGAATGAACTCAACGAACATCCAATTACTTTATTAATACTTGAATGTTTGATATACCTGTTTTGGACTCAAGGATCTTGCATGACCTCTCTAGGTTAGCTATGTAAGCAATAATTACTTGTTGTTGGTTCTACACTATTGTAAGTTCCATATTTTGCGCATTCTTGAGATGTATTTTCATACATGTCTTCTTGCTTGGTTGATTTTTGTTGACATTATCTTCATTTTTGACACGCTCCTAAAATACATTTCTTTCCCAATCATTTTGGTGCATACCTTACTTATGTACCTAGGGTGAACAATTATCCACAAATTTTTACCAACCAAGTTTCATTTGCAGTTGATTTTTCAGGAAACATTTCGAGGAGTTGTGTCCATATTTATCACACACATAACATTTGATAGTGTGAAAATATTTCTCAATGTGCCCTAAAAAATTTCATCTCCAACATTTGATGGTATTTTTGTATCTAGAGGCATTGGCATTTCTTGCAAGAAGTTCAAGTTTTCTATGAAAATTAAATCGTTGGTTGAAATAAGATTCTCCTTTGTCACAAATCCATCACTAGCTTTTAAAAACCCAACACTAGTGTTATCTTATGGATATCGTTGGCAGCTTAATATTTCATCTAGTATAGTTGAGATATTGTTGAACGTATTTTGAGTTTATGCATCAATACATGTTTGATCCTTTCCTTGAATTGCACTAATTGATTTAGAGTGTGAAAAATATGATTCTTTCAGCACAGGTTTTTTTTTTCTTCTGTAGTAGCTCTTTCACTAATTCTGACTCCCTTCAAGTCTTTTCAAGTGCACACTTATTTTCTTCTAGTTCCTTGATTATTTCTTTTGCGCAGATCAATTATTTTTCTTTGGGTTCCATTTGTTTCTTCCATTTTTCATGCATATCCTCAATCTGCTTGACTTGTTCTTCTTCCATTTCAAGTTGTTCCTTTAGTTCCTTGTTATATTTTCTTGATTTTCTTAGATCTTCATTTTTTCTAATTAGTTCTCCTTCCCAGTCAACACCAAAATTGTCCTCATCTTTAGACTTTAAAATGTCTTTACAGGAACTATTTTTTTTTTACTTTGATAATGGTCATGTAACCACATCAAAGGATTGTTTGTTGTTGAAAAAATTCTCTAACTTGAATAGTTCTTTTGAACTTCTTGATTTCTTCTTTTCATAAGATTTTAGAGGATGCACGTAAATTCCATTGTATGTCCATTCTTTTTTAGATTTAGATATACTAGAAGGATCTCCTTTAGATGATTCTTTTCCTTCTGTCACATTCTCATCCTTAATGAGGGACATGCAAAATACATTCCTTAGACTATCATCATTCTCTTCTTTATTTGATGCAATGTTCTCCTAGGTGTACAAGCTTTTTTTCTTCCTTTGTAATTTCTTATTGCTTACAACTTTGTTATGTTGATGCTTCCCTCTTCGTTCTTGATATTCTGACTCTTTCTGACTTTCACTTTCTCAGTTTTCTTCATATGTTCATTTTGAATAAAAATGTCCAAATACAACACATTTAAAACATTTAAAAGGTAGTTTTCCTTTGTACTTACCTTGTCCTCTTTTCATTCTTCTCTTGAAGTTGGCCTCTTTTTCATATGACATGTTAGTTTTATTCTTATATTGACTTTTTCTAGACTTGGGTTTCCATGTTGCTTTAGATGAAACTTCTTTCCTGGATGCATTCTCAAGTTCTTTTATCGTCTTGTATGATGTAAGAATTCCATATAGTTCATCCTTGGTCAGGTCATCCAAATCACTTATGTATTCTAAAACTGACACTTTTCAATTGAACTATCTAGAGAGAGTTCTCATGATATTTTGTATGACTAAATTCTCCTTAATCATAGATCCAATCCTTGTTATGGATTTTACTATCTCATCCACTCTTAGGAAGTAAGAGGCAAAATCTTCTTCCTCCTTCATATTGAGGGTTTCAAACTGAGCTGAGAGTGTTTCTAGGTTGGCCTTCCTTAGTTTGTCATCACCTTAATAGATACTTCTTAGTTTATCCCAAACTTCTTTAGTTGTGGTGAATTGTATTACTTTGGTAAAATCAACATCATCTACACTGCACAATATTCCATTATTTGTTCATGCATTCCATTTATATTATTTTCTATTTTCTGGATCAATAATCATGGTTATAGAGGTTTAAAACTCATTGTTCTCTTCTGACTCATATGGATCTTTCTAGAATTCATATATTCCCTCTACTGATTTACAAAAATACATGCTGAGTGATTGTAGATATAATTCCATTCTAATTTCCCAAAAGGTATAGTTTGAACCATCAAATCTTGGTGCCACGGTTGGTGGACCACGCTTCTTGCTTATCCATATCTGCACTATATTTTTCTTCTAGATGTTAGTTTATTACTAAAGACACAATCTCTTATACCAAATGTTTGAATTAACTTATTATTAAGAGGGGGGTGAATCAATAATTGCGTAGATATGTATATTTTTAACTTACATAGATTATCTTAGATTCAAAACATTTCAACATTCCACAGGAACAATCAAAACAACACACAAATACTTGAGAAAAATTGTATATCTATAAATATATGTATAATTACATCAATGGGAGATTACAGTCTCCAAAATTGAGCACCCACTTAATTTAGGTGTTGAACTAATCCCAGGTACAATCTATGGGTTGTTGGCACCGACTTGCAACAACTTCAATATGTGTGATGTCCAACTCACAGTCTTCATGCACCAACCTAGGAAGATACCACACTAACTATGTAAATTGTGGCTTGTGGGTTCAAACTTATACCTATGGATAACTCCTCTCTCCAGTTGTGGAAGCTCCAACTTTTATTTTTTCTCCAACATCGAATGGAAGTAGCCTACAACCCCTTGAGTTTTATTTGCACCAACAGAAAGGATGTTGACACGCCATGAATTTATTCTCCAACACCAACTAGAAGGATGATGCAACCCCGTACTCCTTTCCCCATCCAACCTCTCTGATATGAAATACTATTTGTATAGAAAAACTACAAATAGAGAAAAACACATTATCTTCACAATCCGTGACTCCCGTAACTTCTTTGAAATGTGTCTGAATTTTTTCCTTTAAACAAACAGTTTCCAAATATACGATGTATGATATTTACTGAGTATGCGTCCTTTCATCTATTTTTTTTTGTATCTTTTGTGGGAAGGAACTTCACACATTCATAATACGGACATCTACTTCATTCACACACTTATTCTTTGTTCATCAATGACTAAATTTGTACATTGTGGCTCTGCTGCATAAATAAACTCTCTGTGATCAATGATCATTTATATCTCAAATAAATTTTCAAGCTTGTCAAATAATTATCTCATTTCTTCATTCTCCATAATATTACTTCACCCCATACATATCATTCTTATTTATAATATCCTTGACTCAAGAGATGTGTCCACATGGTGAAATCCCATAACTTTGGATAATTCCCTTTGGATTGCATTTTCAACAACTTTGGATTTGCGTTGACATTCCACTTTCCACAATTCATCTTTGTTTTGTGTATGACACACATATGTGAACATTCTTGTGGGACTATTGCACTCATGAGTTTATTACATATGGTGATTTGCAAATATTTGTACCACAAACCATATTCTTTGTGGGACTTTTACTCATAGTTTTTTTCTTTAATCTTTATTCATAAGTCACACAAATGGTACTTTTGCATATGGGAATATTTCAATGTTCTTCTATACTTATGATTATGTGTGCAAATGTGACCATTGTCACGATAGGAAGTATTTTAGTAATTCCATCTGATTCTTTTGACTTCTATTCCATTTTATTTAGATCCTTTCACATCAGTAAATTGACTTCTGATGCATCTATATCTGATCTTTGATCCTTTTACATCAATGACCATGCATATTGAAAATTTTGTGCAAGAGAGATATCTCTTCTAAGTTGAAACTGAAACTTGGGTATTATGCAATACTTTATTTTTCTTGAAGTTTAGCAAAGGAAAGATGAGATTTTCCTTTCACAAGGAAAGTACACAATTGATGTTGCGTAGGTTTGGTATGATGGATTTCAAATCCATGACTACATCGATGGGTTTTAATTTAAACAAACTACACGAGTTAGACTCCAAGATGAATTTGTTGGATCCTACTATGTATAGATAGTTCATTGGTTGCTTGATGTACTTGATACATTCTAGACCTGCCATATGTTATGCTATGAGTATATTGATTCAGTTCATGTCTGAATCGAGGCATGTACATTGGGTTTCTTCCAAGCATGTGATTATATACCTTCAAGGCACTATTACTTATGGAATCAAATATGCCTCCAGTGGAGGAGTCATACTAATTGGTTATGTTATAACTCTGATTGGGGCGATAGCATTATGTACCAAAATTAGAGTACATCTAGATTTTCTTTTAGATTGGTAACAACTATGATCTCTCGGTCTCACAGGAAGAAATGATCCATATCCTATATTACTACAAAAGCATAGTATATTGTAGCTAGTACCATTGTTGGGTGTTTTATTGTCTAAATTAATCCACCTATTCTTTAATTATCAATCGGGATTGGTAATCTTAGAGTTGACACAAAATATATGCGAAGTTAGAGGGTGTCGTGTAAATATTTTCACAAACAAAAGATCGAGAGATATTTCAAAATGAAAAACTGAGTCAAACTCCTAAAATGCAATTATTAAAGTATTTAAACTAAAATAAACTAAACAATTGAAAATAAGTTTTAAACTAAAATACAATCAACAGTTGACTATTCAAATGGAAAACTAGGCTACAAGCAACACTTAACTTGTAAGCAACTAGAAAACTTAATAAACAAAACTTAAAAAGAAGCAAGTAGAAAACTTAATAAAATAAATATCTTTAGGTTCTATCCTACAAGTTCTTTCAACAATAACACAACATAAGAGAGAAAACCTAAAAACATACTGAGGAAAAAACATATAACCCTAAATTTTGCACATAAAAAGAATAAATTAATTCAAAAGGAATAAACACAAAACCATACAACAATAAAACAAAATCAGAAACAAAACTTAAGAAACTTAAACTTCGTTTAAAGTAAAAGAAGTAAGGAAAAATGATATAATTTTAATAAATAATTTAAAACAACTAAAGTTTAATTTTAATGTTAAATAAAACTGTCATCTAACTATTACAATCAAAACATAATTCAAACATTCACAAAGCAAAACTAAAAACAATCTTAAAAAACATAAAAAACACTAAAAACAGAACTAAAGTTGAATGACAGACTGGACTGTGGGTCTAAAAGGGTGGGTAAATAACAGACTGAACAGGCTGTCTGAATAACAGTCTGCACAGTTAAAATGGTAAAAACTAACCTAAATGAACTAATCTTCAGCTGAAGCCGTGCAGATGTAATTCTAATGCATCAGGACAGTAAATGAACCTATTTAACAACAAATTAACCTTAAACAAATTCATGAACAAAAGGAATCATTACATATTAAACTAATAAATAAACTGGAAATTAACTTGCATAAATTCAAAACAGAAAAAGAAATAGCAAAATTGAGTCTATTCTAAATTCATAAAAACAACTTATTCTATATTCCTCAAAACAAAGACTGAAAGTAATGTTGGAAATGAAATAATTGGAAACAAAATGACTGAAGGCAAGCTATGCGCGCATCTAACTAGTTAAATTCTGAAATAAAACTAAGTTAATGTATTACAAAAAATAGATAAAATAGCATTTACTATATCTAATGGAAGAAAACTAGAAATTAAACTAGACTAACTAAAACAAAAAAGAAACTAAGCTAAAAAAATAAAATGAACCTTTGGTTGACAAGGGGCCCTCTCAACAATCAGGGGTGATGCTTGGCTAACTTCTACTTAAACGCAATCTTCAATAGCAATTCATACAACTCTTCATTCAGATGGTGGAACAAAAATACAAATTTCAAGAGTAAATCACAGCAAGAACTCTTCTCCTAACTATGCTAATTGACTGATTTTCTAGCTAACTCTACTCTCTCATAGAGGCTGCTTTATATAATGATTTATAGGGGAGAGAAAGTTGACCCTTTAGAGGTCGACTGCTCTCTAAATTTAGCCGATCTTTAAAGCGTTTAATTGTTTACAAGCCAACGCAGAGGTATCCTCCTTCTTCAGCATGAACAGTCTTTAGATGTGGCGCACGGGCTTCTCTCCAGCATGAATGATCTTTAGAGGTGGAGAACATGATCCTTCCTTATCACAGCGAGCGAATGATGGCAAACAGAGGAGAGTGTAGTGGTGCATCTTCTAGAGCATGGGTTGAATGCAATAGTCCAGCGCATGGATCGTTGACGTGGTGGCAAGTAAAGGAGAATGCAGGCTAGAAAACAATATAGAATATGGATTCATCACCTAAATGTGTGGATAATGGTTCGTTGGCAGCTGGTTCACATTTTAAATGCCCAAAATTAATTCTCAGCAGCACACAGTCTGATAGGTGATCTGGATGGAGTGCTGAATGGGAGGCTGGGACATGAGCTGGATATGATGGGCATCAATCTAGGGAGAACGGAGTGTCTATCTGCTAGCATGCTTCAGAACTAGAGTGTACAACAACACATCTCAACATCTGGCAAACCACCAGCGATTTTCATGCAACGGGCTGAATGACAAGCTGGACGCCGAGTTGGATATGATGTGCGGAAAGTAGGCGGAATGTGTTTTTCATATTAACATGCCTCAAAAAGATTATAAAACCCATAAACAATTATACAAACTAATTAATACATCAAATATGCTTCAATAATGTTATTTTTAATTAATAAAACCATAAAAAATGATAATAATAAAATAATTTTATATAAACCTTAAAAACACTCATACCTAAATTTGAATAATAATATGCGTGACATAAAACATACAGAAGATGATAAAATATGTATTTAAATGAATAATTATTTGCCAAAAATGATAACAAATTGAGGATCAACATTCCCCCAAACCGAAGAAATGCCAGGTCCCACTGAGCATAAAGAAAGAAAAACAATTTAGGAAGAAGGCGAACTAGCAGCTGCCTTCAAAACATATCATATCTTTCATGTCACATATTTATATGAAAATTAAAAATGTCTTTATTGGATTTTTCAATGTTCTTAAATAAACAGTTTTCAGGTTTAAAATAATTTTATCATTTATAAGGTTTTGAAATTAATTCAACCATGTCCAAAGTAAAAAATTGGACGGGTTGAACAAAAACATAAATCGCATCTTGAATAACAAGAAGATTAATCATTTTCATGCATAATTAATTGGATAAAAGGATAGGAATATTAATAATAAAATTATATGGAAGTAAAAACTATTTGCTTAAAAACAAAATTTGGTTAGCAAATTTTAGTCATCATTTTTACTCAGGTTGCTATTTGATATTTCATTTGCCTTTATTCGATTCTTCATATGGTAAGACCATATTGAATTTTTCTGTAAAATATGCTTCAAGCTATAACCAAATTCCACTATTTATATTCTTGAAAATACTTATCATTTGTTAGAGATAAATAGATTTATCAAAAATAAAAATAATCTAATTTTTCAAATCAACTCCATCTTGCCCCAAACCAAAGAGATGGCATGTCCTCAAGCCATATAGAGAGAAGAAATGATTGTTTCAGAAAAATAGAAAGGATGTGAGCATGCTGTTAATTCGTTATAAGGAAAACTAACTAGTAAATGGAAAATGTATATTTATGAAAAATAAAACAGTGCTTAGAAAGACCATGTAAAATGAGAATAATATAATTAAAATAATACCATAGGGAAAAACTAGCCCTCCATGCCTCATTGTAAAGATATCCTGTCATCATCAAGTATTTCAAGTATACCCCGGAATGTGTGAGATTTACATCTATGGGTCCCTGTTGAGGCCTAGAAAATCGCAGGAAACAACAGCAAGGGATTCTCCCCAGTCAACATTCCCAACTAGCCCGTGATTGTTTGGTATGGGGAATCTGTCCGGTTTGCGGTCCGGCTACTGTAGGTCAAATAACAAAAATAAAGGGTTTTACCGGTTGCAGCCCGATCCATCGTGTATATTTTTATGTTTTTTAACTTTAAGTATGATATGCAAGTTCCTATCTAACTTGTATATTAATAAAGAATACAAGGAGCGGTCACAATGTGATGCGTAGGTTCTTACCTCTCATCTTAAACTCTCTCGCGTATAAATCACACACAACAAAAAACAAAACTAACTAAGCTGTCCCTAGGGAGCAAGATTATCATTTAATGAGTAATGTATTACTGTTCATGTATTAAGATAAATCACAGGTTGTTGTTCTTTGAATCAAAACACATAAACAAAAATAAAGATATGCACAACAAGATAGCTCATTGTTTGTTAAAACATTCATTACTCACAGTGGAAATTATCATAAAATAAACCAGCAAACATTCGTACAAGAACATAGGTTCATAAAGTTAGAACAATCTCACAGTTAATGAATCACAACTAAAAATGAAATAGTTCCCCTTCAACATCATTCATTGCACCACATTTGAACATTCCACCCAAAACTTCCTCCAAAAGGAAAAATTGTAATTATATTATTGCAAAACGAAATAGTTCCTCTTACAACAAGTTTTTCACAAGCCTCCTAGGAAAAATCCCTCCGATAGCTTCCCTCTAACTTTCCTATATTTATACAAAAACCAGCCAAAACTTTTGAGTTTCTCCCCCCAAACATTTTAATCTCATATTTTTGTTGTTTTGTGAATGCTCATGATTCAAATGTTACATTTCAGATAAACACTTTTATGAAAACAGGACCCGCTTGGTAACTAATGAATTGCCCAAGCCTGAACCTCTACTCTTAATGATTACGATCTATAATTCTTGGTCTTTTTGAGATCTTGTTGGTCTTATCCTTTCGCTCTCTTTTTTTCCTCGATCAACATCTTTGTTTCTTTATGCTTTAGCTTCTTCTTTCAAGGTCGCTCCTCTTTTGCTTATATATTCTTTTGCAACAATCTTCCTATCCTGAACATATCAGATCATTAGTGTTTAACAAGGTAACACAAACTAGATCAATGCATGCATTCAGTAATATGAATTATAAACAGTTTTAATGTATGAAACTAAAGAATGTCAAGCCTAAAGAGATCCTGCAAGTTTGTGCTTAAACCCCTATTTCAAAACTTAAACACGTGACTGATAGAAAGGATTTTTCTCCCAATCCAGGCCACATTTTCAAAGTAACCATCACTCTTTGAAACACCCAACCCCAAATAGCATTCGTCAACTTAGACAACTTTAACATCGACCTGCACCCACAGGAAACCTCCGCCATTATATAGAATAATGTAAAACACATCCGAATAGGCAGGAAAAATCCCAATGCCAGCACTAAGCACCAAAAAGATAAACTCTTCATTGATGAAAAGAAAAAGAAGGGCAGGGCGATTAGCCTACTACGGAGCCGCAACGGCGAGCGACACACCTACTAAGGGTTTACAATAAAAGAAAACAATCGGCGAAAAATCAAGCATCGACGAATGGGAAAACTATCATGCGGAGGTTATTTTGCTACAAAGATGCAATGGTGGAGTGCAAAAAAACTAAGGCTTCCGTAAAACAAACCAACGACGATCAAAAAAGGTCAAAACTCCCGTCGTGGGGCTCATAGTTTGTCACCTGAAACGGTGACAATAAAAATCACTAGAGCTCTGATGGTTTTCACCAAAAAAAACGCTGACAATAAAAATAAAACAAGAGCGCATCGGTGAAAGATAGAGTTTTAGGTCGGGTCGTCATCTCACTAAACCTCCGCAACGGTGGCTGCGCAGTTGACTACGGTCCCGATTCATAACTTAAACAAAATTCCGATAGCGAGATAAGAAAATACCGTAAGTCATAAAAGGTTGCATCAGCATAAAGATATTCATTTAACAATCATCCTCAACAATCCAAAATCGCAGTTAAATCAAGCAATCCCAAAAAATCTAAGCAAGAAATTTTTTTAAAAGGAGGGTCCCAATTTTTTAGAAATTTAGGAAATTGTTGCAGCTGCAACAATTGGCGGCTACCTAGTAAACCCAGGTCTCTGAATCAATTCTTCTTTAAGGAACAGACTGTTTAGCAATAAAACCAAAATGTTGAATTCTTCTAGATGTCCAGATTTCCCCAATGGCGAATATACGTACTTTTACACATTGCCGATAGTCCAATCTTAGGAAAATGGAGACCCAAAATCTCAAAGTCAAGATAACTCTTTTGAGGCCAAGTAGATGAGTTTCATTTTACCTCTGTCTTTTGGGTAGATTCCAGCTTGGACACCACAGGATTGTAACATATGGTAAACATAAATATTCATTTTTTCCTCATTCCCATGCCATTTTGCAATTTTTTCGTGCTTTTGGATCTTTTGTCCCTTTTAGTCCTCCTCATGCCTTTCTTTCTCAATTTTATTCAGGCTCCTCTATCCATAGTGTCCTTTTGTGTGAGGGATGTATTTGATTTTCAGCTCATGGAAGGAGAAGAACTTTTGGAAAATTTGTACTCATATGATTCGGTACTTTGCTTTGATAGATATTGCTTTTTAAGAATTTTGACTCTTATCAGCCTTTTGGCTTTCAAATTTTTTGGCATGGGATCATTTATATATAACATAATGTTTACCCTGCTTCCTTTCCGTGGGTCTTTTGCTGTCACCCCCTAGGACATTTTTTAGATGTGAAATGGATGGAGTCTCGAAATAGTATTCCAGAACTTTTGATCCTGAGGTATTTTCAGGGATTAAGCAGGACTTCAATGTGTTCATAGCCATCTAGGGAAACTACTTACTAGAAGAAATTATATCAGCTCAAACAAAAGTACACAGTCTCATACCCAAAGATTTCAGTTAATTCATAACCCTGATGCTTTCCATGCAACCAAAATTTTGCCTCTTTTATTTAAACCAAAACAAAATCTACATCAAACAAAACATGACATAAAACAAACAAACTACCAAATCAATTTATTTATGTACAAAACAAGAAACCATAAATCAAGAAAAATAAGGTTTGAGAACTCAACCATTAACTGATAAGTTCTCCTCCCATCCCTGCAAATCTTGCAATTTATAGGTTGAGGGGCCAAGCTTTGCTACAATCTAAAAAGGGCCTACCCATAACTGTTGAAACTTCATGTGCTTTCCCTTTTCATCATGCGGGTGATCCCACTTAAGAACCAAGTCTCCCACTTCAAATTCCTTTGTTCTAGCTTTGTGCTTCTCAAACCACCTTTTCACTACTTCCCACTGTTGCCTAAAACATTCTTTGGCCCTGAATCTAGAGTCTTCCGCCTTCAAAAGATTGTAGATTCTAAGTTGCCGGATTTCGTTGTCTGTGACTCTAGACTCTTGGGCTTTAATGGAATATGGTAGCATAATGTTCAGAGGAAGTATAACCTCCTTTCCATAAACAAAAGTATATGGTGACACACCAAGGGAATTCTTGGGTGTGACCCTATCAGCCCAAAGAGCATTCGGTAACGATGAATGCAACCTTCTCTGGTTTTCTATGACCATCTTTTTCAAAATCCTAATCAAATTCTTATTCGTAGATTCTTCCAAACCATTTCCTTATGGGTATTAGTTGGCAGAATAATGCAACTTAATTCCCTTTTCATGAGAAAATGCAGTTAATTTAATGGAAGAAAAGTAAGTAGAACTATAAAAAACTAGGGAAATTGGAACCCCAAACCTGGTCATGATATGATCTTGCAAGAAATCCATGACAGCATCTTCATTTACTTTTAGTAGCGGAATGGCCTCGACCCATCTAGTGAAATAGTCAGTTGTCGTTAAAATATATTTGTGATGCAAGGAATAATTTGGTTTTATTTCTCCAATGACGTCAATTCCCCATTGCTCAAATTGTTCCATTATCATAATCGGCTTCAGTGGTCCTGCTGCTTTGGCTTGTCTTCCCCCGCAACTCTGGTAGATGTCACACTTTCTCACATTGGCATGAGCATCCTTGAATAGCATGGGCCAATAGTACCCATCCCTAAGAATTTTGTGGGCTGTCGTATATCTAGAGAAATGGCCTCCAGTAGGCCCATCATGTAACTCAATTATAACCTTTTGTGCATCTTCCTTTTCTAAACATCTGAGAAGGACTCCATCATAATTATTCCTAAATAAAATTCCATCAACAATCTGATAAGCAGTTGATTTCAAGTGCAACGCTCTTCACTGCTTGGAATTCCAATGTTCTGGAAACACACCTTCTTGAAGGTAATGAACAAGGTCTTGGTACCAGGACTTTGGAGATGTGAAAAGAGGACATACATCCATCATCTGTAACTTCACTTCGTTTTCCCAATTGTTTTCTTCATTTTTATTACCTTTGTCCATTAGTTTGCACATTCCTTTCAATTTAACTATGGAGGATGGTTTGAATTTGAGGTCATACTCTTGTAAAGTTGTTACCCAGTTGCCTCTTCTTTCTCCTAACTCCTTTTGTACGAAAAGATACCTCAGATATGGGTGTGGAACAATTACCTTCATCCGATTCTTAAGTATGTACGGTCTGAATTGTTTTATCGCTTTGAAGACTACATAAGCTTGTTTATCTACAGCTAGGTAATTCAATTCATGCCCCCATATACCAGTGCTCATAAATGATATGGGGAACTCATCTTCCCCATCTTCCTTCTAAGTAAGCACCGCTGCTAACGAATAGTCAGATGCGAAAGTGTACAAAATAAAATCCTTCTCAAAATATGAACTTTTGACAGAGGATGCATGAGCAATAGATTTCTTTATTTTTCCAAATGCATTCTTCTCTAGATCATTCCACTTGAATTGTACACTTTGTTTCACCATTTTCTGCAAAGGTTTAACAATTTGAGTGAAATCTGGTACAAACCTTCACACGAAGTTTATTGTCCCCATGAATGATTGCATACCCTTTTTGTTATGGGGGTAAGGGGATCTGCTTGATAGTTTTGATCCTTTATAGGTCTATGGAGATCCCCTTCTTATATACCACGTGACCCAGTAGCTTTCCTTCTATAACGGAAAACACACACTTCTTGGGGTTTAGCAAGATACCATATTTTCGGCAACGATCAAAAAATTGCTTTAAATGGAATGCATGTTGTTCTCTTCTCTTTGAAAATATTGTGATGTCATCGAGGTATACCATAACACTGTGGCCAATCAGACCGCGAAAAGCTATATCCATAGCCCTTTGTAAAGTAGCTCCAACGTTTATGAGCCCAAAAGGCATCCTTCTGTAAGCAAAAGTCCCCCATCTTGTTCTGAATGTAGTTTTGAGTCTATCTTCTTTAGCTACTAACACCTGATTTTAACCAAAGAATCCATCTAATAAAGAAAATAACTCAGAACCCAAAACCATTTGCAATATCTATTCCATGGGTGGAACTAGATAATTGCCTTTATTTGAAGTGCAATTTAAGTTTCTGAAATCCACACATAGTCTAACTTCTCCAGATTTATTCCTTACCGGTACCAGATTTGAAACCCATTCTGAGTGTCTGACTTTGAAGATAATTTTAGCATCCAACAATTTCTTTACTTTATTCTGAATTAGAGGCTCCAGTTTTGGGTGCATTTTCCTCAAAGGCTACTGATAAGGCTTGACTCCAGTCCTAATAGGGATGACATGCTGAATAATCTTGGTATCATATGTTCTCAAATCTTCATATTTCCAGGAAAACACATATTTGTATTGTTTGAACAAACTGATGAATTTATTTCTTTAATGTGGGGAGAAACACTTTCCTAAATTCACATATTTAGGCTCAATTTCAGTTCCTAAATTAATCAGCTCGAATTGTAGAGACGAGCTATGAGTCTTAACATTTACTGGCCTTTTGAATTTGTCATTTAGATCAACCATTCACTCTAAAGTCCTGACTCCTTTAGGAATAAAATTGTCAAATTTTAGCTCAGCTTGATGTTCCTCATCATCAATGATTGCCCCTTTGAAAGTTTCATCATTTGTCAAACATTCAAGAATTTGTTGATCGTCATCAAAAACTCATAAATTTGTAATCATGTCTGGAATAGAAGGTCTGAAAAGTAATTCAATAGAACACCTATTATTAGAGGGTACAAGCCTTGTAGCTAAGGTGGCTAACAAGTCAACTGCTGCATTCTTTAGTCTAGGAATCGATATAATATTAAATGCATAAAACCCTTTAATCAAATCCCACACTTCATTTTGATAAGCTTTTAAATGAGGGGAAATGCAATGTATCTAATTTCGAAACTGCTTTACAATTATTTCAGAATCCCCATACACTTTCAGATTTTCTACTTTTAATTCAATTGATTTTCTTAGTCCTTGAACTAAAGCTTCATACTTGGCTGTGTTATTGGTACATTCAAACTCTAATCTACATGAAAGAAAATGTTTATTTTTCTTTGGATCAATCAAGACACAGCCAGCTCCTGATCCTTCCAAGGTTTTAGATCCATCAAAGAAAAGTGTCCAAAAATTATCCACTACTACTGTACATGAATCTACATCCATATCTAAAACTAAGTCTACTATTTTACAATCAATTTCATCAGCCTGCGAAAACCGAAGGAGATCAGGCTGGGTGTCTGATTTAATGTTGGCTCCTTCTGCTTGATAATTTCTTGGTTCCAACTCAATAAAGTAGTTCCCCAAAATAGAATTCACTGGTTCATTCTTACCTTCTAACTACATGACTTTGTGTTTCATGTGGGGATCTCTTATAACTTTAATTTGGTTTGTGATTCCTTTATAAGGTAACCACAAATGTGACCAGTTTGAAGCAAAATATCCATTCAACTTTGCTGACCAATATCTACTCAAAACAAGTCCATAAGCCTTAGGTATGTCTGCTACCACAATATCAATGAATTGTCATACCTTTTCATTTGAAGATAACTGAATCAAAACGTCCTCCATTTCCCCAATTACCTTCACATTTGTTCTGTCTAACTAAATAACGTGCCAGGTAGATGGTTTAGGTTATCCATTTATCTTTTTGCAAACTGACAGTGACATGACATTTACTGATGCCCCCGAGTCTACCAGACAGCTATGCACGTTATGGTTGAAAACTTCAAAAGTAAGGAGAAAAGGTGGAGTTTTGCATTTAGGCTTACCTCCCACACTCGCTTCGCCAATTTCTTCTTCTTGTGGTTGACTGTTGGTGGGAAGATTCTCCTCTGGAATGGCAAGTGATTTCAATAATTTTTCTTTCTACTATGGCATGTTACACATCTCAAATAGTGAAATATTTTCCTTTACCTTTTTGATATCCTCCACAATGTCATACTCCATTTATGTTTTGTGAGATTCATTTTTACATTGTTGATTTTCTCTTCAATGGGCTTAGTAGGCATGTTGATCTGCTTTGGATTTTGACTGGTGATGGTAAACTTAGGAATTTTATTAGCTGTGGTGTTTTTCTGAAACTCCTTTACATTCTTCTGGAGTCTTTTAATTTTTGGGACTATTAACCTGTCTTCTTTAATCAGTGCTTGGATTCTCGTTGTCACATTTGCTTCTGATATGTCCTAATATCTCAAATCACTTTCCTTTTTAGTATAAAACATCGAGAGACAGTCCCATAAAGCCATGGCATCGTCTTCTTGTTTTTCTGTTAATTTATTATTATCTTTTCCCTCCTCATCATCAGCCTTTGTTAGTTTGGAATCCAATAGCTGATTCATTACTAATGTCATTTAATTTTATCCATTGAGGACAATTTTTTCCAGAATGGGGTTGTTGGTGGAAAGTGCAAAAGTTCCATCCCTACCTTTGTTAAGTTCATCGATGCAAGATTGTGTAGAGGGGTTTGGGATTGATTGTTATCCTCTTTTTTCTTGTAATAAGGCCTACAGAAATTCTGGGCTTCCCTTTCCTTTTCCAAGTCTATTATTTTGTTAGAGAGCTTCTACATCATCTTTGCCATTCCTTCGAAATCATGTGATTGTTCCTCTTTAGGATTAGTAAATAACAAAGATTTCTTCCCAACATTTTTTTCTCATGACTACTCAGGATAATCTTTGATGCTTTCCTTTTCAACTTCTACTCTCTCCGTTTCTTGATAATTCTTTTCTAGCATAGGTTTGGCTTTCATCTTGGAAAACATGGCCAAATTGGGCCCTAGATCTGAAGTGTAATACTCAATCAAAACTTTATCCGAGGGCTTATCAGTTTCAGAAAAATTCTTAAGATAAGCTACAAATCTTTGGGTAAAAATATGCACCTTTTCTTTTCTTTCTTTCTTTAACGCACACAGTCCTTTCATAAGAGCCGCATGAGTTTTTTGGGTCACATATTTTCTTTTGAATATCCTTTCAAAGGTATTCCAATCTGGGATTGAGTTTGCAAGCAAACCAAAATAGCATGAGGTTGTTGCTCCTTTAAGGGTATGCGGAAAAAGTCTACAGACTACATCCTCGTGTTCTCTAGCTTTTAGTCCTTCTATGCCCAAGTAGAAACTTTTCAAATGGTCATCTACTAAAATCTTCTCATTCGGGTCAAACTTGGGCAGCATATTCTCAAAAGCTTGAGGTAAGTCATGCAACGGAGGTGTTAGGTTTAGAGGTGATCTAGCTTTCCAAGTAGGTGGTGGATTTGGTGGGTTAGGTGGCTGATTTGCATTTACGCCTGCCATGAGTCTAGGTGGAGAGAGAGGTGGATAATGAACATGAGTATGGATGGGTGAACCATTAGGTGTATCAGGGCCTACTTGATTCAAAGGCTGAACAACTTCTTGTAAAGCTGTTTCTACAAGTTCTTTCCAATCTCCAACTAACACAGAGTCTTCCACGATGGGATGGTCTTTCTTCTTGTATTCTCTTCTGGGTAATTAAGGGATAATCGGTAATCCTCCAATATTCTTCACATAATCCCTAGTGTGTCTTCTCAAATCATTAACAACTTCGTTGTCCACAGAATAAAAATGTTCTTTCCACTTCTCTTCAGGACTCGGGTTGGGAAATGAACCGCTTTCAAAATTATCATTGGTGGAGTAATTTTGAGGAAATGGGTTTCCTCGGCCAGCCATACATTGGTAGCCCTCCTTCTAGCACCAAAAACTGTTGAGGCCTAGAAAATCATAGGCAACAATAGCAAGGGATTCTCCCCAGTCAACATTCCCAACTAGCCCATGATTGTTTGGTATGGGGAATCTGTCTGGTTTGCGGTCCGGCTACCGTAGGTCAAATAACAAAAATAAAGGGTTTTACCGGTTGTGTCCTGATCCACTATGTATATTTTTGTGTTTTTTAACTTTAACTATGATATGCAAGTTCCTATCTAACATGCAAATTGATAAAGAATACGAGGAGCGGTCACAATGTGATGCGCAGGTTCTTACCTCTCGTCTTAAACTCTCTCGCATCTAAATCACACACAACAGAAAACAAAACTAAATAAGCTGTCCCTAGGGAGTGAGATTACCATTTAATGAGTAATGTATTACTATTCATGTATTAAGATAAATCACATGTAGTTGTTCTTTGAATGAAAACACATAAACAAAAATAAATATATGCACAACAAGATAGCTCATTGTTTGTTAAAACATTCATTACTCATAGTGGAAATTATGATAAAATAAACCAGAGAACATTCATACAAGAACATAGATTCAGAAAGTTAGAACGATCTTGCAGTTAATGAATCACAACTGAAAACGAAATAGTTCCCCTTCAACATTATTCATTGCACCACATTTGAACATTCCACCCAAAACTTTATCCAACAGGAAAAATTGTAATTATATTATTGCAAAATGAAATAGTTCCTCTTACAACAAGTTTTTCACAAGTCTCACTGGGAAAAAGCCTTCCTCTAGCTTCCCTCTAACTTTCCTATATTTATACAAAAACTAGCCAAAACTTTTGAGTTGCCCCCCTGCCAACGTTTTAATCTCATAGTTTTGTCGTTTTGTGAATGCTCATAATTCAAATGTTACATTTTAGATAAACACTTTTATGAAAACGGGACTAGCTTGGTAATTGACGAACTGCCCAATCCTGAGCCTCTACTCTTAATGATTACGCTCTATAATTCTTGGTATTTTTGAGATCTTGTTGGTCTTATCCTTTTGCTCTCTTATTTTCCTCGATCAACATATTTGTTTCTTTATGCTTTAACTTCTTCTTTCAAGGTCGCTCCTCTTTTGCTTATATATTCTTTTGCAGCAATCTTCCTATCCTAAACATATCAGATCATTAGTGTTTAACAAGGTAACACAAACTAGATCAATGCATGCATTCGGTAATATGAACTATAAACAGTATTAATGCATGAAAATAAAGAATGTCAAGCCAAAAGAGATCCTGCAAGTTTGTGCTTAAACCCCTGTTTCAAAACTTAAACATGTGCCTGATAGAACAGATTTTTCTCCCAATCTAGGATACATCTACAAAGTAACCATCACTCTTCGAAACACCCAACCCCAAACCGCATTATTCAACTTAGATAACTTTAGCATCGACCTGTGCCCACGGGAAACCTCCGCCATTATATAGAACAATGTAAAACACATCCAAATATGTGGGAAAAATCCCAATGCTAGCACTAAGCACCAAATAGATAAAATTTTTATCGATGAAAAGAAAAACAAGGAAAGGGAGATTAGCCTACTACGGAGCTGCAACGGCGGGCGACACACCTACTAAGGGTTTGCAATAAAAGAAAACAATCGATGAAAAATAAAGCATCGGCGAATGGGAAAAATATCACACGGAGGTTAGTCTGCTGCAGAGCTGCAACAACGGAGCGTAAAAAAGATAAGGATTCCGTAAAACAAACCAATGGCGATCGAAAAATGTCAAAACTCTCGTCATGGGGCTCACAGTTTGTCACCCAAAATGGTGGCAATACAAAGCACTAGAGCTCTAATGGTTTTCACCAAAAAAAACACTGACAATAAAAATAAACGAGAGTGCATCGATGGAAGATAGAGTTTTAGGTCGGGTCATCATCTCACTAAACCTCCGCAACAGCGGCTGCGCAGTTGACTACTGTGCCAATTCATAACTTCAAGAAAATTCCGACAATGAGATAAGAAAACATTGTAAGTCATAAAAGGTAGCATTAGCATAAAGATATTAATTGAAAAATCATCCCCAACAATCCAAAATCGTAGTAAAATCAAGCAATCCCAGCAAATCTATGCAAGACAAAATTTTAAAAGGTGGGTCCCAATTTTTTAGAAATTTGGGAAATGGTTGCAGCTACAATAGTCCCATTTCTAAGATAAGGACATCTTAGATATATGTGGAAATAGGCGGCCGAGGTAAAGTCAACTTAGAGCCATTCTGAAATGACATTATAAACAATTGGCCATGACATAATGTTTTGAAATTTTTTCATATATTATCATTATTGTACGAACTATGTGCATAGTGGTGTATTAACCAAACCTCAATTACCAGATATTGCCCCGCTGCCAGCAGGCCTGTTCAGTACCCTGACAGGTTTATCTTGTTACCATGCAAGCATAGCCCTACTACCAACAAGCCTGTTCAGTACCCCGATGGGTTTACTTGCATTTATTGAGCTTCTGATTGTTAGGTTTTTACTTAGCATTGACCTGCTGCTAGCAGGTCTATTCAGTACCCAGACGGGTTTTCCTTGTATAATGATATTCAAGATATGGAAGCCGATTGGTACTAGAGCGTTTTAAGTCCTGCTAAACAAGTATAGGAAAAAATTAGTAAATCATAGGTAAAAAATAAGAATGTGGAAAATATGATAATGAAAATAGGTCTTATCGAGCAACCGTTTAAAAGAATAAATCAGAAATGTACATGTTTGAATCAAAATACCAAGAACTATATGAATCATAACAGAATTGGTTAATTATGATATACAAAGGATTGTTATATATATTTATCTGTATAAGCTGCAAATTTCGAAAGTACCCCTAATAAATTTTAAAATACCTGATAAGTATTTAGCATACTTTCCTTGTCCAAGTAATATTCTGTTAGCTACTCATAGAGATAATATATATGTAATCAAACTGCAAAACCACTTGTTAGATGATTCAATTTATTCATAAAGACATAAAAGAAAAAGAGTCATATGTAAACAACCTATTAGAAACGACTCTTATTTATTAAAAGAAACAAGCAAATATTTACATATATATATAAGTGATAATAACCCAAAATATTTTTCAAGGATCAGGAGGAGGAGGAATAGCTTCCCCTTCAACTAATTCCATTTCATTATCCTGCAAATTTTTTTGTATGAAATCCTATTTAGATGTCGATTGGTGATAGAGGCTAAGTCTATGTCCATTTACTACAAAGGAAATTTTCCAAGCCATCAATTGTTTTAATTTTTATTGATCCATTGTCAAAATCTGTAACTACTTCGTATAGACCCACCTAATGGGTAGTTAATTTCCCTTCAAAAATTTTAAAACATGAATCAAATAGTAGTGCCCAATCTCCAGTATTAAACTGCTTTTGCTTAATAAATTTATCATGCCATGTTTTTTGTTGATTCTATATTAAATTTGTTCTTTGAAGTGCATCTTGTCTAATTTTGTCTAACTCATTGATCTGCAATATTCATTGTTTCTGTGCTTCATCCAATTTCATGCCTAATTGTGCTACCATATGAAAAGTTTTAACTTGAAATTCAATAGGTAAAAGGACTTGTTTTCCATACACTAACTCATAGGGGGTATGTCCGGTAGTGTTTCTCCATGTTGTCCTATAGGCCCATAAACCCCATGGGAGTCCATCTTACCAATCCTTATGATGTAAGTGAATGGTCTTAGTTAAAATAGCTTCTAATACTTTATAAGTTGATTCTACCTGAACAGTAGCCTAACGGTGGTAAGGTGAATATTTGCAATGTTGGATACCATATTTTGTAGTAAGTTCTTTCATTAATTAAGAAGTAAACTGGGTACCTTGATCTATGACAATTTCTCTTGATACACCAAACCGGGTGAACATTTATTCATATATAAATTCTGCCACCGATTTCTTTGTGGCTCTAAATAAAGCTTTAGCTTCTACCCACTTGGTGACATAGTCCACACAGACTAAGATATATTTCTTTTAATGAGACATGTGAGAAATTGGTCCTACAAAATCAAGAGCCCATTTCTCAAAAGGTTCAATCATAACTTGGGGTTGTAAAGGAATTTGATTAGATGACGTAGGTCTACCCATTCTTTGGAAACTATCACATCCTTTAACATATTTGGTAGAATCCTTGAAAATTCTTGGCTAATAATAACCAGAATGTAAGACTTTAAATGCTGTCCTCTTATCAGGAAAATGTCCTCCACATGGTCCGCATGGAATGCATGGAGGATGTCTATGATTTCATCTTCCCGCACACATCGTCGAATAATAAGATAGGGACTAGTGCGAAAGAGATTGTTATCAACCCAAGAATAATTATAACTCTGAACTATAATATGACACTTCTGATGCAGAGACAAATGGCTTGGTATTTTCCCAGTTTCTAGATAATTGGAAATATCCGCAAACCAAGGTGTTTGAACAAATACAACAAATAGATGTTCATCAGGAAAAAGTGTCGTCCACTAGTTTAGTATCATCTTCATGTTGAATATGGGAAACACTAGTACAAAATGAGAAATTAATGACTAAAAAATGACTAAAATCAGGCTATAAACAATTATTTTTGAGTTAGCGACTAATAGTATCTAATTTCCACTATCTTATAGCTAGTTGTATTTCACTTAGTCATTAATAGCTTGAATTATTAGTCATTGATTTAGTCACTGATAGTCAATGATTTAGTCATTGATAGTCAATGATTTAGTCATGGATTTAGTCACTGATTTAGTAACTAATTGTAACAATTAATGACCAAATATATGACTAAGTAAACTACTAGATGATAACATATTAATGACTAAGCTAAATACGACTAAACTTTAGTCACGCTATAATATACGAGAAATTAGCTACTAATAGTCATATATATGTACATTTAGTCTTTTTCATAGTCACAAATTTATCATAGGGTACGGAGGAATCGAACCACCAACCTCCTGCCTATAATTAGGCAGGTGCTCTACCATTGAGCTAGCACCCTTTAAGAAGTTGTTATTGCTTGATAATGATTATATTCAAACACATTTTTGCGTCATTCAAGCATACAAAGTAATGATTATCAAATTACTATAGATCCATAATAGCTTACCCTATATTAGTCCTTCAAGTCATTTGTGCACTTAATAAATGAATTTGAAATACTTGAAGGACAATTACAAGGTAAGCCATTATGTATCTATAGTAACTTGATAATAATTATTTTGTATGTTAATTCATCACATTCTACACAAACAAATATTTTCACTGATAACCAATCCAAGCATTAGTGTGTTCGACAATCCAATATCCCCCTTGAGTAAACAATTTAATTGCAATGTTATAGCTACTCTCCATGCAATGATAAGTTTTTAAACTTCCAAGTTGTCCCCAACAATGTATTTCAACCAAAATCCAACATATACAAAAATTATATAAGAATACTCACAGAAAATATTGGCATGCTTTTGTTATTTGAGTGCCACTCTAAGTAAGATTTCTTAAAATCAAATGATACTAACATGACTATTTTCAAATCCAACATATATAACAAAAAAATGTAGAAGAAATACTTCAAAGAATAATATTGATTTCATCTCACAACCAAAAACATTTTCATAAGATCATAACCATCAATGTTATTAAGTTTTTGTGGGGAGTGATTTTCTCATATAAAAGGATTGATGCCACAATTATCTATAGGAAGAAAGTTAAGTGCATCCAAGGTCAAGGGATTCCATCCCCAAAAATGTCTTGAATTAACCCCACAACCATTTACCACCCAAAGTTATGTTGGCAAAGGAAATGCACCATTCACAAGGAAAACACACGATTGTATTTTATGCCTAAAACATTTTGCAATAATGTGTTGGTTGGTTGAAGCATTTCTTCAAACACATTGATTGGTTGCATGGGAGGATACATTCTTAATCAATACAGGAAAATTTTCTTCCTCCCTGAGATCACTTGCTTGCTGGGTTGTATTGTAGGAATTATGTGCTACGATTTCTCCCCATGAAATCAATTTAGTAATGGTTTACTTGTAGAAATTATGGCAATGATTTTACCCCATGAAAATATCTTTCACGTACAAGAAAACACACAGTCATTAATTCCCAAGAACAAAACTTATGAATCAATTTCTTCAAGCAAGAAAATTCATGAACTTGGCATATTCCTGGCCTAATATAAACCCAAAACTTGTTATGAAACAATTTTCCAAAGTAATGCAACAACAGTTATCATATTATTTTGTACAAATCAAATCAAATTTTCAAAGTGGTACAAGAAACACTTAATATGTTCCATTACCAATTGGTTTACTAATTAGAAGTCCTTCTTCATAGACCTTACTCAGGAAACCATAAACACTTGCAAAAGTAATGTGTTATAGAAAATAACTCATTAATAACCATCACAAACATAAAAGCCAACAATAGTGAAGTAGAAGGACATCATTTTGAAAAAGTCAAGGAGATGTCCAAGTCTATACATATCTTTGCTGAGAACCTGTTCTCCATTTCCACCGGGCTACTTTACCCTCAAACAAATCAATCTGTTTAGTCCGACATCTCATCCCTTTCCAACCCATTGCAATGTCAAATTTACAGGTTCATTCTTAACAAAGGAAAATGTGCATAAATGGAGAGAAACACAACAAAATATTACAGATAAACAACTACCTGAGAAACAATAAAATATTACAGATAAACAACTACCTGAATGTATTCATGATGAGTGATTTTTCCCTTTTGTAAATTCGAATTGAACCCTGCATATTGCATGATGTGTCAATAGCACATATTTAATAGGCATATTTTTGCTAGACGACCTATTTTGCATGTATGCATTTTCTTGCAAACTTTGATACAACATTTTGCTAGCACCAGTGTATTTCTCATGTCACTCTACATAACTAATGGTGCAGATTCACAAAACAAGAAGGCTCATGGATATCATTTTCAACACCACTGGACAGAAACATAGGTGTCCCATCTCCCCTCTTTGATTTAGCTTATACCCAATTCGACAAGAGGATTATGGTCAAGCCAATATAGGACCAAACTATGGTTGTTTCCTTCGTAATATAATTATTCATAGCTTCAAATATGCTGATGATTTGGAGATTCTACATCATACAACTAAGGGCTTGTAGTTGCAGAAGCAACTAGGCTTCCTTCATTACTTTTGTAGTAATAAAAAACTGACAGCGAATATTGAGAAAACAAAGGTTACAGCTTTCAATCTTCCAAAACAATAGGCTTTGCATATATAACCTTCTAAGTTCTAGGATTCATAAGTAGTACACTGCCCTTGCCACTCACAAATGGCAACACTTTTCCCTCCATTTCAATATATTGATCCTGATATCCATTTATTTGATGCCTACTCACACCCAAAGATTTTTATAGCTGTAAGGTTAGGTCTGTAATTGAGTTTGTCAGAATCACTTATGTAAAGAAATTACTGGTACTCATGTTTTATAGGACTATTGTAAATAAAGCAAACAATTCACTTTCATCATTGTATTGACCAAGTTCCAAGTCCCCCCATTGATTGTGAACATATTTGTTGATATTTTCCACCTTTGTAAGCCTCAATAGAGGAAAACTTGTAAACCTCAATAGAGGCATGGTTAAAAATTGATACAAAATCAGGAAGGAATTGTTAGGATGGAACAATGCATTACCAACTTCTTCCTGCATACTTCATCTCACACCCAACAATATAGAATTTAGTCTCCTAAATAATATTGTCTCAATAGGCTCTTGAGAGTTGGATGACTTTTGATCTCTTAATTTGAGACTTAGTGTCAAGAATTTTAGACTAATTTTGGTATATTGTAATTTAATTTCTAGATTACTACTTGATTAATTTTTAAATTGTTATCTATATTAACATGTAATAGTGCATGGATCCCTCACTAATAGAAAATGAGAAATTAATGACTAAAAAAATGACTAAAATCAGGCTATAAACGACTATTTTTGAGTCGGTGACTAATAGTAGCAAATTTTCACTATCTTATAGCTAGTCGTATTTCACTAGTCATTAATAGCTTGACTTAGTAGACAAGATTTAGTCATTGATAGTCAATGATTTAGTCATTGATTTAGTCATTGTTTTAGTCATTGATAGTTAATGATTTAGTCATGGATTTAGTCATTGATTTAGTCACTGAGTTAGTCATTGATTTAGTCGCTGATTTAGTCACTGATTTAGTCACTGATTGCAACCATTAATGACCAAATATACGACTAAATAAACTACTAGATGTTAACATATTAATGACTAAGCTAAATACAACTAAGATACAGGAAATTAGCTACTAATAGTAGTATATATGCGAATTTAGTCGTTTTTGTAGTCACAAATTTATGATAGGACACGAAGGAATCGGACCACCAACCTCCTGCCTATAATTAGGAAGGCGCTCTACAATTGAGCTAGAACCCTTTAAGAAGTTGTTATTGCTTGACAATGATGATATTCAAACAGATTTATGATAGATATCAATCTACAAACTACATAATTATTACTATTACAACTTACCAGTAACTAGTATTTATGATAAACTAATTCTTGAGAGCTATGTACAATTTTCCCTATAACTAAAGCTAATAAAAATTACTACAAATACTCTTACCAAAGGGATTTAGTGATGAGTACCTATTCCCATTCTTCATCACTATCATTCTCATAGTCCAAACAAGAGTCCTTCCTGAAAGGATTTTGAAGGCCAATGCCGTCATTGCATCAAAAACAAAGAGTCAGAAACAAAAATTTCCCTCTTGTCTACTACAATATTAAGAATCCATGAGCTTCAAGGTGTTTCAGATGTTCCTCATCATGGGCTATCAAAATTAAAACACAACCTGTTGCTTTGATAATTAATAAACTTAAAATTATGCAAAGTATATTCACCTTTTCTTTGAGAAGGTTCCATAATAAGCAGGTCTATGGTTGTGATCAAACTGCAAAAGGTTTCTTCTCTTATTGTGAAGCCTATTTTAGCTTTAAATCACGTGATAAACATTCTAAGGGCTAGGAAGATTCAAAAACTTATTGCTAATGGAGACTCGACGATTATCATTTGCAAAATTAGAGACTTGACTCCCTATGCACGGTAATGTCTTGCAAAAATGATCTCTAGACCTAGAATTCAAAGAATTGCAAGTATTGAAAGTATTTAGAATTGAATCATTTACTGTTTCAAAGGGACAATTTTGTATGGAGGAGTTATTCTTTGTGAATAATTATTCCTTGGCTATAAGGGCACCTAATAGTGGATTCAATAATTAAAGAGTCATGTTGCAAATATAAAGAGAAATACCTTGCTCCTACAACATCGCGTCTTTAGAGAAACCTTTAAAGGGTTGTATATTTTGCTTCTAGGTGATGATGAAAGGTGAGAAAACTGGTTAAGCATGAATTAAACTTGAAAAACTTGCAAACTATTAGGTATAACAAAATATATATCATCTCTATGTTGAGATGTACAGGATCTGAAACAACTTCAATGATGATTGGACAATAGTTCACAGAGAGAAATAACGATGGATAAGAACTGAACTTTCCTTAGAATGTATGGTCACCTAAAATAAGACTACACTAAAATTTAGATTCTAGTAAGCTTTTGAGATTGACTAAACCTATCAAAAAGTTTGGAGAGACTGGTATTCTACAGTGTTCTTATAATGCATAGTTTCATAAAAGGCATATTCTTATCAAGATTTATGACTTTCAAAATGAAGGAATTTACTTGACCATGAAATGCACATTTATGATGAAGCAAAGGATGGAGAAAATCATGATGAGGTTCATATTCCCCATTTGAACTGCCTACAAGAAATTATTTCTTCGTAAGGGTAATAAAGCATGTCTCCATCCTGCTTGAGTGGAATGTGAAAGTTCCCTGCCTTGATTATCTAATTATGAATTAGTTTTAAGTTCCAATTCCCTTCAGGCCCTATGGCATGTTTACGCCTTCCACTCTAACTCCCCACGTGGGATGCGCTGCTTCTTCAATGGAATATAAGAGCCTCACTATGACCTGGGTCTCGTATTTTGGTGTGGAGTTATATTTACAAGTACAAAGTTCAAGGTTCATGAAGAATTGTTCAAAACCTACCATTAGTACACCATTATAACATAGGGTATGTTTCAACAGGAGGATAGAGGCAGGGCAAAGCAGATGGTAAGAGTAAGAGAGGGTTTGACCTAGCTAATTTAAAGAAAAAAAATCTAAATCTTGGCTGAATTAGAGATTCAATAGTCTCTTAGTAAGGGGTAATGTGTTGGTGAGTGAGTGTAGCGCTAAGGCCTTATATTTTTTTTCTCTTAGGCACCAATTTTGGAAAGTGATGCTAAGAAGTCCCCAATATGGCCAAGGGATATCTGACAATCCTACATGACATTGGTAATGTCCCCGTGCAACTTAGTGACATCCCCTGTGCAGTGTTAGATCTTAAAAGATAGGCTCATCTGAAAATGGTTATCTCTTGTATTTAGATCCATAAAAATAAGTCTATATCCATAGATAACAAACTTGGAAAAATAAGAAGGCTTAAAATGGATGGATAAAAGGAAACAAAAGTTATAAATGCCCAATTAGCAAGAGGTAAAACACAGTTATTAAAATAAAATTACTAATATCCAACAACAAAAGAAGACAAAACTCACCCTTGGCCTCTGAAGGAACCAAAAATGTGCTTCCCTCTGAAGTACTCTGAAATCCTTTAACCTTTGGGCCAGAAGCATTATTAGATAGTCCATTAATATTCAATAGTTCATGTCCATTTGTTATTTCCAAAGCATCTTGTCCATTTTCCCACTCCCTCTGCAATTGCCTAGACGATTCCA
The DNA here is from genome assembly GCA_001517045.1 of Pseudotsuga menziesii. NCBI lineage: Eukaryota > Viridiplantae > Streptophyta > Pinopsida > Pinales > Pinaceae > Pseudotsuga > Pseudotsuga menziesii. The sequence goes on from LPNX010479924.1 coordinate 51,716, forward strand.
AATTGGGAGTGGAATAATGGCTTGATCTTTCTCTAGAACCTTCTAACCTTGCAAATAAAAATATTGACTGCTTGCTATTCTGAGACTTCCATGAACTTGATATTTCCTTTGACAACCCATTGCATTTATCAGTCTCAACAAGGAGCAAATTTGCTAAATTGTGAGGACTATTTAATACACTATGATCTGAATCAAAATTCAAAGACAATATGTTTGAAATTATACTGTTTTCTCCAAATTTTGAGCCATTCATATAAAATTCTGGAAGGATATTACACACCAGATTCTCCAAGCATTCTAACTTTCCAGACATGGCATTAGAATCTCTAGCAATTTCTACTTTCTTGGGAATTTGAAAACCAATAGTTGTACTTCTATTGGTTGCATCTAACATAGACTCATTTTCAAAATTTTGGATAGAGATTGTACGAGTATTTCTAGCTTTTGAAACTAATCTTTCCTCTAACATAGGCTCATTTTCACAATTTTGGATAGAACCTGCACTAGTCTTTTCAGCATTTGAAACTAATATTTCCTCTACTTTATGATCAGTAACTCCAAAGCTGTCACTGTCACCATTAAGGGTGCAAGTATTTACATACTTTTGATGAAGAGAACAATCTTTAGAACTATAATCATCCATTGAAAATTGGAATTTTTCCATAAAGGGAGGCACCTCTGCTTCTGAAGAAATAGATTTAGAGCAACCTTCACCATATGGTTTTGAAAAGTGTTCTTCATAATTATTTTGATACCTATCATCAAATGGAGACCTTTGTAGACAATTCTCAACATGGTTTCTTGAAAGCATTCTACTGCTTTTATTTAGAGCAACAACATTCACTTCACTGTTTCTTTGAACAACAGAGCTGCTTTGAGGGACATAGATTGGAAATCTATCTTTAGAAAGTCCAACACAGACAATACCAGATGACACTGAAGCTGCATCTGTTCTTTCACTTCTTGTTGTTTCAATGTGCCCACTACCTAGCTCAGATGAACCCTTGTGTGTGTCAGAGGATGAATTCTTCAATAGAATTTTAAAACCTTCACGACTCCTACATTTCATAGTAGGATCAACTAAACTGGCATTCTTTCCATGGAAAGCTTCCCCAGCGGTATTTACACGTGAATTTAATTTTATATATGTTCCACTCATTGCATTAGGTCTAGCATCAATATGTTTTTAGATATAAACGTTGATGACTGCCCACCCTTATTGACCAACAACTTGCCATGATCAGAACTCAACCTTGATTTCGCAGCTTCCACCACCAAGGAAGGGAGATTTAATGTTGGAGACATTGAAAGTGAATGAGATGAACTTGTTTTAGGATTAGAGGAGCCCTAAATAGTTGGGATCCTCATACTAAATGATTTTTCCTATGCAGCATGGGATCCCATGCAACAACCATTAATGTCTCAATGTTCAGTAAGATATGTAATATTCCACCATAAACTCCTAAATCATATGGAGGCTTATGTTCACTAAAATTAATGTGTAATGTTACTTTGCACCAATGCAGGGGGGTGCTGGAAAACTAAACAAATATTCCATGACAAGAAACAGATTTCATACCAAGATGCACTAGCTAGCAATACAACTGATCTTCCAGCAGCTCCGCTGGCAAGGGAAGTCTTAGCATTACCTCCCGTGTTCTAGTTTCACATGGAAATATGAACATGTATATATTATTAGGAAATAAAAATGAAGCCATGTATAAAGAATCTAGAAGACAATCACTGAAGTAAAACATAAGCTGTCTAAAGAAAATACACATTAGCTTCTATACTAATGATTATTTCGGACTGAATCAGAAGCTATTAAATAATCTAACATGGAAGTATATAAAAAGTTGTCTACATAGATATCAATAACAAATGCTAAAGATAATTGGACGGAAGTACAATATACTAAAATCATAAAGTCACTTACAGGAGCAAGTGATTTGCTCAATTTACTTGAAGAAGCTGACCCAAGAAAGGAAACCTTTGCCATTGGTGGAGGTAAAAAAAGTTCCCAGTGTTGCTGTGAAGAATTTGTAACATCATAGAACTTCTAAGTTTTGCTGCTAGAAAATTAGGACATAGAAAATCAAAAATCATAAAAGCTAAATGTGAAATATTTTTTAAAACAATTTAGCCCAATAAAGAAAACTTTCTAAATTAATATAAATATATTAATAAGAATATTATGTCGAATGTTTCAAAATGAACTAAAAGAGATAACTGGGGCAACAATACAGTAAATATTACATCCCAAAACTAGTGTACAAATATACAAAGTAGCCAAGGATGATGTCTGAAAATTTGTCCATTCCAATTTCCTCCAACAAATTTTACAAAATTTCCCCCCAAATTATCTCTTGAAGGCTTTCTTCACTACAACAGCCAACCCCATCCATGTGGGGCCTTCCTCTTCCCATTGCTTCAAGCAATGAGGTCATTGTCACATAAATCTAGGATTCAAAGCATGGGATAAAGTGTGCAAGGGGGTGTTGAATTGGTTCCACATGTCAACAATTATTGTCATCACAACACAAAATCTATATCAATGATTGTCAACACAACCTCTTCAAAATCTACATCAAAAAATAAAAGCACAGGAACCCTCTTGTCAAATGGTTTCCATAGATTTCTCATCCATAGTATCCCTGCCATCATAAATCTCTCCCCAAAATGGCTTGTAGTGTCTACATTTCAAAGAAGCTCAAATGTTGTTGTTGTGAATTTCAGCAGAAGTCAATCTTGATCCACCACTTCCCATCAATCACCAGTCTACACAACACCCCTCTCTGAATTTGACTGTCTCCCAAAAGACTAAATCTCACTCACCATAGACAACAATGCAACTTTCACCTATACAAAGCATTGCAACAGGAGGAAGTTTGAGGCACATCTTGTCTCACCAACTTTCAACGACTCCAGCTTGAAGAATTGTCAAAAAAATGGCTTCAAGCTGATGATGGATTCTAGGGTTGTTATTACATGATGGTTTATCAAAACTTTGGTTTATGAGTTTCCATGCATCAAATCAAAATGTTTATGAGTATTGGCTCTCGAATAATTTCTATTAACATCAATCATCTTAAGATAGATTTGAAAGCCAAAGGGGAACAATAATAAGAAAGACCGTAGTGTTGTTGGTGATGGTATTTTACTTATGATACTTTACAATTTCTATCTTTTATACTATACTACTACTGATACTCAACTTATATAACCATTACTACACTTCACCAAGTATTACTAAATAGGGATAACTAGAACTACACTTCCACTGAACTTATACTTTACTCCTATATTACTCATTTAGGCTTAAACTTTAGTATAAATTTCCCAATTTATATTTCTTTTTTTCCATTATATATTGCTTTATCTCTTACTGAACCTCTTAGAGAAGGAAACAACCACAAAATCCTACCTCTCTTTCACATCTTTACTAGAGGAACCACACCAGGCCCCTAGCTCATTCCTTAACACCCGGTCCTCTTAGTGGAACTAGTAGTGCTACTTATGCTAGATATTCTTAGAACTAGTAGTGCTACACATTGACAACAATGCTACTTATTAGTGCTACCTATTAGTAGAACTAGTAGTGCTGTAGATTGAATCCCTAAATGACATGTGGCTTCTTCATCCAAAGGAATCAAACACATTAATCCTCCAGCCATCAGTCTTCTAGCCTTGAACTAATCAACCATATCATTGAATACAACAAAGTAGAAATTTCAAGAGCATTTGTTAACAGAAAAAAATTTGCAAGTGTTAAATGAGATACACAACTAAATTGACAAACCATCAAATATCAATTGATGGATCATCTAACTTCAAAATTCTAGATCATTTTGAGAAGATATGAAAATGTATCAGTCAATTGACGTCTTGCAATCATTTTACTTCAAATTCACTTGACAAATCAATGCATCCTATGCAACTAGCAGTAATATTGGCAATGCTGAGAAACACCTTCAAAATACCTCTCTCTGCACTAGTTCTCCGAGAAGATGAGACCATCCATAGAAGCCAATCAACATGACCATGACTTCCTTTACAATGATGGCATATACAGCTGCAACCTTAATATTCTAAACAAGCAATCACATATCTCTCGTAGTAAGCATTCTACAAGGGAAGGGTAGTTGCATAGAAAATTGATTATTAAAATTTAGATAGATCTTGAAAAGTGTATGGCTTTCACTGTAACTGTTTAGGTATGTAGAAGTGTATGGATGTTCACTGGAGTTGTTTCTTAATAGTTTATACTTCACTTAAGCAACTAATAAAACAAAATTCATGAACCTAAAATTACACCAATGCACCAAAATAACTGTTAAAAGTCTCAAGTTGGAAAATGCTTACTTCAAAGTTCTTCATAGAAAAAGGCATGCTACATTTACAAGTCGAGATAAAACAACAAGTAGCATCACTAGAAACTACATAGATTGGAATGGATGTTCCTCTGCATAGCACCGATTTTCATTATCTGCTAATCAATGAAGGGGTAACTTAAAATGCTAGCAGTACATCTGGAAATGCTAATCATTATAATATGGGATTTAGCTAAGAAACCATATGTGGATTCTTCATCCAAAGGCATCAAACACATTAATCCTCAAGCCATCAATCTTCCAGCCTTGAACTAATCAACCATATCATTGAATACAACAAAGTAGAAATGTCAAGAGCATTTGTTAACAGAAAAAAATTGCAAGTGTTAAATGAGATACACAACTAAATTGACAAACTATCAAATATCAATTGATGGCTCATCTAACTTCAAAATTTTGGATCATTTTGAGAAGATCTGAAAATGTATCAGTCAATTAACATCTTGCAATCATTTCACTTCAACTTCACTTGACAAATCAGTGCACCCTACATAACTAGCAGTAATATTGGCAATGCTGAGAAACACCTTCAAAATACCTCTCTCTGCACTAGTTCTCCGGGAAGATGAGACCATCCACAGAAGCCAATAAAAATGACCATGACTTCCTTTACAATGATGGCATATATGGCTGCAACCTTAATATTCTAAACAAGCAATCACATATCTCTGGTAGTAAGCATTCTACAAGGGAAGGGTAGTTGCATAGAAAATTGATTATTAAAATTTAGATAGATCCTGAAAAAGTGTATGGCTCTCATTGTATCTGTTCAGGTATGTAGAAGTGTATGGCTGTTCACTAGAGTTGTTTCTTAATAGTTTATACTTCACTTAAGCAACTAATAAAACAAAATTCATTAACCTAAAATTACACCAATGCACCAAAATAACTGTTAAAAGTCTCAAGATGGAAAATGCTTACTTCAAACTTCTTCATAGAAAAAAGGCATGCTACATTTACAGGTTGAGATAAAACAACAAGTAGCATCATTAGAAACTACATAGATTGGAATGCATGTTCCTCTGCATAGCATCGATTGTCATTATCTGCAAATCAATGAAGGGGTAACTTAAAATGCCAGCAGTACATCTGGAAATGCTAATCATTACAATATGGGATTTAGCTAAGAAACCATATGTGGCTTCTTCATCCAAAGGCATCAAACACATTAATCCTCCAGCCATCAATATTCCATCCTTGAACTAATCAACCATATCATTGAATACAACAAAGTAGAAATGTCAAGACCATTTGTTAATAGAAAAAAATTTGCAAGTGTTAAATGAGATACACAACTAAAGTGACAAGCCATCAAATATCAATTGATGGCTCATCTAACTTCAAAATTATGGATCATTTTGAGAAGATCTAAAAATGTATCAGTCAATTGACTTCTTGTAATCATTTCACTTCAACTTCACTTGACAAATCAGTGCATCCTACGTAACTAGCAGTAATATTGGCAATGCTGAGAAACACCTTCAAAATACCTCTCTCTGTACTAGTTCTCCAGGAAGATGAGACCATACACAAAAGCCAATCAAAATGACCATGACTTCCATTACAATGATGGCATATACGGCTGCAGCCTTAATATTCTAAACAAGAAATCACATATCTATGGTATTAAGCATTCTACAAGGGAAGGGTAGCTCCACAGAAAATTGATTATTAAAATTTAGATAGAACCTGAAAAGTGTATGGCTCTCATTGTAACTGTTCAGGTATGTAGAAGTGTATTTCTGTTCACTGGAGTTGTTTCTTAATAGTTTATACTTCACTTAAGCAACTAATAAAACAAAATTCATAAACCTAAAATTACACCAACGCACCAAAATAACTGTTAAAAGTCTCAAGCTGGAAAATGCTTACTTCAAACTTCTTCATAGAAAAAGGCATGCTACATTTACAGGTTGAGATAAAAGAACAAGTAGCATCATTAGAAACTACATATATTGGAATGCATGTTTCTCTGCATAGCACCGATTGTCATTATCTACCAATCAATGAAGGGGTAACTTAAAATTCCAGCAGTACATTTGGAAATGCTAATCGTTACAATATGGGATTTAGATAAGAAACCATATGTGGCTTCTTCATCCAAAGGCATCAAACACATTAATACTCCAGCCATCAGTCTTCTAGCCTTGAACTAATCAACCATATCATTGAATACAACAAAGTAGAAATGTCAAGAGCATTTGTTAACAGAAAAAAATTGCAAGTGTTAAATGAGATACACAACTAAATTGACAAACCATCAAATATCAATTGATGGCTCATCTAACTCCAAAATTCTGGATCATTTTGAGAAGATCTGAAAATGTATCACTCAATTGATTTCTTGCAATCATTTCACTTCAACTTCACTTGACAAATAAGTGCATCCTACATAACTAGCAGTAATATTGGCAATGCTGAGAAACACCTTCAAAATACCTCTCTCTGCACTAGTTCTCCAGGAAGATGAGACCATCCACAGAAGCCAATCAAAATGACCATGAATTCCTTTACAATTATGGAATATATGGCTGCAGCCTTAATATTCTAAACAAGCAATCACATATCTCTAGTAGTAAGCATTCTACAAAGGAAGGGTAGTTGCATAGAAAATTGATTATTAAAATTTAGATAGATCCTAAAAAGTGTATGGCTCTCACTGTAACTGTTTAGGTATGTAGAAGTGTATGGTTGTTCACTGGAGCTATTTCTTAATAGTTTATACTTCACTTAAGAAACTAATAAAACAAAATTCATGAACCTAAAATTACAACAATGCACCAAAATAACTGTTAAAAGTCTCAAGATGGAAAATGCTAACTTCAAAGTTCTTCATAGAAAAATGCATGCTACATTTACAGGTTGAGATAAAACAACAAGTAGCATCATTAGAAACTACATAGATTGGAATGCATGTTCCTCAGCATAGCACTGATTGTCATTATCTACCAATCAATGAAGGCGTAACTTAAAATGCCAGTAGTACATCTGGAAATGCTAATCATTACAATATGGGATTTAGCTAAGAAACCATATGTGGCTTCTTCATCCAAATGCATCAAACACATTAATCCTCCTACCATCAGTCTTCCAGCCTTGAACTAATCGACCATATCAGTGAATACAACAAAGTAGAAATGTCAAGAGCATTTGTTAATAGAAAAAAAATTGCAAGTGTTAAATGAGATACACAACTAAATTGACAAACCATCAAATATCAATTAATGGCTCATCTAACTTCAAAATTATGGATCATTTTGAGAAGATGTAAAAATGTATCAGTCAATTGACGTCTTGCAATCATTTCACTTCGAATTCACTTGACAAATCAATGCATCCTACATAACTAGCAGTAATATTGGCAATGCTGAGAAACACCTTCAAAATACCTCTCTCTGCACTAGTTCTCCGGGAAGATGAGACCATCCACAAAATCCAACCAAAATGACCATGACTTCCTTTACAATGATGGCATATATGGCTACAGCCTTAATATTCTAAAAAATCAATCACATATCTCTGGTAGTAAGCGTTCTACAAGGGAAGGGTAGTTGCACAGAAAATTGATTATTAAAATTTAGAGAGATCCTTAAAATTGTACGGCTCTCACTGTAACTATTTAGGTATGTAGAAGTGTATGGCTGTTCACTGGAGCTGTTTCTTAATAGTTTATACGTTGCTTAAGGAACTAATAAAACAAAATTCATGAACCTAAAATTACACCAATGCACCAAAATATCTGTTAAAAGTCTCAAGCTGGAAAATGCTTACTTCAAACTTCTTCATAGAAAAAGGCATGCTACATTTACAGGTTGAGATAAAACAACAAGTAGCATCATTAGAAACTACATAGATTGGAATGCATGTTCATCTGCATAGCACCGATTGTCATTATCTGCCAATCAACGAAGGGGTAACTTAAAATGCGAGTAGTACATATGGAAATGCTAATCATTACAATATGGGATTTAGCTAAGAAACCATATGTGGCTTCTTCATCCAAAGGCAGCAAACACATTAATCCTCCAGCCATTAGTCTTCCAGCCTTGAACTAATCAACCATATCATTGAATACAACAAAGTAGAAATGTCAAGAGCATTTGTTAACAGCAAAAAAAATGCAAGTGTTAAATGAGATACACAACTAAATTGACAAAGCATCAAATATCAATTGATGGCTCATCTAACTTCAAAATTATGGATCATTTTGAGAAGATATGAAAATGTATCAGTCAATTGACATCTTGCAATCATTTGACTTCAACTTCACTTGAAAAATTAGTGCATCCTACATAACTAGCGGTAATATTGGCAATGCTGAGAAACACCTTCAAAATACCTCTCTCTGCACTAGTTTTCCAGGAAGATGAGACCATCCATAGAAGCCAATCAAAATTACCATGACTTCCTTTACAATGATGCTGCTGCAACCTTAATATTCTAAACAAGCAATCACATATCTCTGGTAGTAAGAGTTCTACAAGGGAAGGGTAGTTGCACAGAAAATTGATTATTAAAATTTAGATAGATCCTAAAAAGTGTATGGATCTCACTGTAACTGTTCAGGTATGTAGAAGTGTATGGCGATTCACTGGAGTTGTTTCTTAATATTTTATACTTCACTTAAGCAACTAATAAAACAAAATTCATGAACCCAAGTTTATATGGTTAATAAAACAAAATTAAGCAACTAAGGGCTTCATTATACACCATTTAATGTATTATTTGCAACATTGAGGTGTATATTGAACCTAGGTTTAGATGGTTATGTTCTATACACAGCCTGTATTCAATTTAGCTAGCTTCCAACCGTGAGGTGTATATAGGACTTAATGGTATGTGCTAGTGTCTTTAATTAATATGCTCAATACACTGTCTTGATTAATCCAGCCCTACAATGTGGAGGTCTATATCATCCACGGGATTAGATGGATTCAATATTGCTGTGAAAAGTTGAGGTTTATATTAGACCTGGGTTTATATAGGTATGTGCTAGAATCCATATTCAATGCATCTAATATATTGTATAGATTATAGCGAGTGCAACAATCTTCAAATTTTCCATACACCCAATACAAGGTCTAGGTATGTCCAGATGCCCATATTCAATACATGCAATCCACGTTCTACGTATGTGCTAATGTCCATATTCAATACACCCAATATACGGTCTAGATTCAATCTTTCTCTGCAACCTCGAGGTGTATATCGGATTGGGGTTTAGAAAGGTATGTTCTAGGGTCCAGTATTCAGTCTAGATTCAATCTATCTCTTCAACCTCGGGTGTATATCAAACTTGCAATTATATGGCTTTGTAGGTGTGTTTATATTCATTCAACCCAATACACCATCTAGGCACAATACAGCTTGGCAACTTCAAGTTGTATATGAGACCAGGGTTTATATGGGCATGTGCTCCTATCCATCTTCAATATACCATCTACATTTAGTGTACTATTTCATGGACATGCCCATATGAAAAGTTGATGGATCACCTCATTCCCCCACCTTCACCCTGCTTCTCTCAATTAAAGATGCAGATTTGGAACTTTTTCACTGCATCTTTACCATATTCCAAATTAAGCAGTTTTAGGACTCTCTTAGGCCTGTTCTTTTTTCGTCAATGTTTTGTGTATCCATAGAGACTAGTTACAAATGTATTGTTTGAGATCTAATAACTTTGTTATTATATCATAAGCATTACATGATATTGGGATCACCTAATAATGGAAACTGCTAAGGTCACCTGATCTATGTCATCTTGTTTACTTGTGATCTTTACTTATCCTGTTACAATTTATGATAAATTATAAATTTCTGAACAATTTTGATTAAATTTGTGCACTCATGAAGAATATTTAGGGGAATCCTCACCAACCTATTGTTGTACGTTAATTCCTTGACAAATTATCTGAAATTTCCATAGTTTGAAAATTTTAAACAAAGTAGTGTCTGAAATTTCTGAGATATAAAAGATTGAATCTCCAATGTTTCCCTGATTTTTTGGATGCCTGCTATCGTATTGAGCAAAGCTGATGGGGAAAAAAAACACCAAACAGAACAATAATAGCAATATTGAATTTCTACCAGTAATACTTTAATACCCAATGTATGAGATAAGAATTACAGTGCAAAGAGATAGAGTAGGACCATAAACAATGCACAAGCATTTAAGTGGAGAAACTCCACCACCAATGAAAATCAGTTTTATTAGAGAAGATTAATGGTTACAGAGTTGCTTATCTCAAGTTTATTGTGAATCTGTATGCTTTTGCTACGTATAGACTGATGTGAATATCCTTCAGAAATCCTGGGATGTCCATCTCTCCTTATCTGTTTTTTTGTCAACATGGGTTGGCTACAACAACTAGTTGTAAACCTTTGAATCTTCCTGTCTCTTCTGCTCTCTTTTGGCTTCCTACATCTCTTGCTGTGAACCCTTCCTCTGCCTCCTTTCTATATGGGGGTTTCCTCCTTTGTCCCCAAAACTGTTCTCCAACTGCAGGTTTTTTGGGAAGGTGGTTCTTGCCATATGGTGTTATTCCCCTCTTTTTCCAATACACTATGGATCATACCTCCATACTTCGGGGGTTTTGTTCTTACAAAAATGGTAAAACCCTATTGAGCCAGAAAACACTTCTATTCCAAATTCTACCTCTCTGTTTAGAGGTAAACTATTGTTTGAACACTTTGCGTCTAGAGCATGATCACCTTGTGGCTCCACTACTTGCACTCTAAGTTGCTTACTTGTATTGACTAACCTCTTCACCTCATTTTCTACCTTCTGCTTTCCTTTATAAGCATTTCTCGGGTATGGTTTTAATGTTTCTATCCCTGAGCATCCTGCACTCATGTTCTCTTCGAAGAAAATTGACATCTCAGTACCACAATTAGGGACTAACAAAAAATACTTCACAAATATTGAGGGGCAGCACATCACATTCAAACTTGTGAATGTAATTGGCTGAAATGGAAAACTTGAATTTGCATTGGTGGGTGATTTGCATTCGAACATCCTTTTGAAGCCATACCAATGGGTCAAGTTCATGGTGTTTATCAATTTGAAGCCCCAGTTGGTAGGGTTCAAGGTGTTTATCAATTTGCATCCCCAATTTCTGGACCAATGCCTCAAAAATGATGTTATTTTGGATTCCAAAAGTTAACAATGGAATTCACCACAGATTTCCTGATCTGAATCCTCACATGGAAAAGCTTCTCTTGTTCTTCCGTGATTTCCTTCTCCTTGCTTTGTTGTTGTGTCTTTGCTGGAGGTTGAGAGTAAACCATGAGGGTTAACCTCTTATCTGATTCATCTCCTCCTTCAATATGTTGTCCTTCCCTTTGGCTCAGCAAGGATCTTTGTTTCTTTGATTTAACTCCTGTTGAAACTTCCAAAATTCTTCTTCCCACTAATCTTTGTTGCAAGAATTGCAATGAGGTCTAATACTGCCCTTTGACTGCATAATGTTGGCAGTATTCTTTCTTCCATCTTTTCGTTGTGGGGTTTCTTTCTTAGGGTTCCCATTTCTAGATGTCATTCTAGCTTATGTTCCCTAACCTCAATGAATAAGGCCTTTTTGTTGGCATCATTGATTTCAAATAAACTAAGTTCTCTTCGAGTATGGTAGCGAAGGCCTCCAAGATACTCCATCAGGACCCCCTCATTTTCTTATGAAATATAATAATATTCAAAAGAATGGCTTGTCGTAGGAATTCAAATATACAGTCTTGGAAATTCTATATTTGTGTTTGTCTAAAATAATTCCATTTGATCTACTTCTCTTCCTCATATCCAACAGTATAGAATCAGATATGTTACCTTCTAGACCTGCACTTGAAAATATTCAAGTCTAACAGTAAATATGCAAGCATAGGGAAACTTGAAATTCCACCTATTGTCACCTCAGTGGACACTGCTATCATGTTAGTCCATCTCTCTTATAGAACAAGGGAGATTCCCAGATTATATTATTAAGTATGTCCTCAAAACCTTAAAACAATATCAGACTTATCAATACAAGGGTTTATGATATGCAATAGATCTATGGTGGTGAAATCAAGTATATTAGTGCCTTATTCTTGCGGTTATAGAGTCAAAAATCTTCAATATCTTGGTGATCATAGAACATATCAACCATCAAACATGCTATGAACAACACTGTTCTTAGTTATAAGTCTACATAGCCAACTAAAATAGTGGAAAATGTGAATATAATTCAAACCTCAACAAGTAACAACAAATGAAAACATATTTTTTATTACCAAATAGACACTTACACTCACTAAAATATTTTGATCCATGATAAACACCTACATGAGACCATAAATATATCCTTAATCATATAGTTCCAAATTTTACACAGGAAAAAGGGAAACACATCCCTAATGACCCAAGACAGACTAAACATTGATAAACTGATTTCCTCCACAGTTAAATTGATTTCCACTTCGATATCGATACTTTGTAGCTTCATTCACAATATACAGAAAGCAAGGGAAATTCTTCAATAGAAACTATGCTAGTATTCCCTTACATCAAATAGCATTAAAAAATTAGATAGACAGTACAGTGTGCCTATAGTTGTTATTTTCTTTCCATTTCCTTTCCACAATAGTTTGTGAATGAAGTTGTATACTATTAGTCACGATACATAAATTTACAGTGAAGTTGACACATAGGACATAGGAGGTGAATGTAAATGTTAAAAGGGAAACTAAACCTCTATAATGAAAGAAAATTGGGATTCATCACATGTCAATGGTCATATGACCCAATTCTGGAGATTGTCTATGACCCAATTCTGGAGATTGCCATTGCCAATTTAGATATAACAGCGATTGGCAATAGATTGAAACATAAGAAATCAAAATAAACATCACTTCACTAGCATGGAAATGCTCAACCTCACTGTTTCTGGAATAGGAGGTTGTGCCCCATTATATGGTAAGCCAAAAGGCTATGAAGAGTGGCTGAAGAAAAAAACTTATGAGATTAAAACATAATCTTAGATTCTTAACATCATTAGCTCAATTCAAACAAATAACTAGACAATAAATGCATTTATAATGGTATTTACTCTGCCATGAAAGGGAATGAGAGAACCTATAGCGGATGTCTTGATCTCATATTTTGGATAGAACTACATATTTTTTGAGCCATTAAGCTCTCGGGGGGGTTACTAGAAGAAATAAGGGGTAAAAAGGGATTTAAAGATAAAATTTCTACAGAAATGGGGTTCAAAAGGGTTTTAGATTGATTTCTAATGTACACAGAAGGACTTTAATAATTGTCTTTGCAAGCACATGTTTTGAGCGAATACATTTAATAGACACCCTGTGTTTGGCTCCAATATGGTAACATACTTGTCAATAGATTAGCTTTTTCACATCTAATGAAGACAACTTGTGACATGAAAATCATCTCATATACTGACATCCTTCCATTTTGCACCATAATTCGGCTCATTTGTTATTTTGATATTTGTACAAGCAGAATATGAGGCTGTTTTCTCAGAAACCCAACATGATTGTTGGTACATATAAAAAACAGTGTTTAAAACTCGATTCCCGGATTAGAGATTCTCTAAGATTTAATCAGTGAAAGAAGAGAGAACATTGAATAGAAAATATTACCAATGACAATACTCACTTCCCTTTCAAATAGTCTACAATCCCATTACAAGCCATCCAATGTAAATCTACTTGAATGCAAAGAACAAGTTTTGAGATGAAGGAAGACACTAAATGGTGGTTGATATAAATTTCGTTACACATTTCATCCCGTTTCATATAATAGGATCAGTTTCATCCTTGGGAAGGTTCAAACTTCCAATTGGAATTATTGAGAAAGACAGATTTCCACCATTTTAGTTAGTGACAACAAATAGGTAACCACTGCATATAAGCATATATATATATGTAAAAGAAGAAAAGTTATATTAAAGGAGGTCCCAATGCAGGGTGAAAACATAACCCAACAGCCATGTACTTTGGCTTACTAAAATAACATTCTAAGTTTCATTCTTTCAGATTATGGGGACCTTAGTTAAAGTCCATCAACAGTTATTTAAACCTTTCGCTCTTTTTTTGTGTGCCAAATTTAGTAATCCAAATGTACATACAGAAATGAATAATTTACCTGGTCACGCAAAAAGATTTGAACCTGAAATCCAAATACAGAATCCAATGTCATCCGACATTTCACATGGATATGTCAGACAGTAATCAATCAACAAAATGCTGACAACAAAATATTTAAAGCACCATCGATTATCCGACACTTGGGCGTCGGAATTCCGACTCTTCTAGTGGTGGTTATCTGACACTTCCATGTCAGAACGACGTAGAAATTTCGACTCTTGTCGTGGTAGTTATCCGACCCATACGCGTCGGATATCTGACGGCCAGTATAGATTTTTTTATAAAAAAAATTAAGGTTTACATGATTTTAAATTTTATGGTCCCATACTTTCAACGGTAACTGTGTTCAAGGCATCGAATATTCGACGCATGTCCAGTATAAATAAAAATTGTTTTAAACATTTTGACATGTTTGTTGTGGAAGCGATGGACGATTGTGAAAATTATTTGTTCCTTGACAAACGTTTTCAGGAATAGTTTTATTCTTCAACAGGTGGTTGTGGGAATTTTTTTTTTCATCGATAGACAATTTGCCGGGAATTTTTTATTCTTTGACTTCTCTCTGTTTGACAAAACCTTGATGCGTGGAAATTGATTTTTTAAGACAACCAGTTATGTTCATTAACAAAGTTTATGACAAAATGTCAAATAGATTAAATATTTTGGATCCAAACGAAGACAACCGACAATTGCTTGCTAGACTATGGGATGCAACAAAACGAAGGGGTGACAGAAAATGTTATTGTCCATGTACTCAATGCAGGGGATTTAAGATGAGAAGAATATTGATCTCAACAGCCACAAAACATTGCAGGGAACATGGACATACTGAGCGGGGGAACGAATATCGTCCATTTGTAGGTTTAGCATTATAAACATTATTATATTCATTTTTTTTGGTAATTGTATGTATTATCTTTTTTCATATATTAATGTAAATCCATTGATGTTTCCATGTATTTATATTAAAGGAAAGACACCCTGTAGCATGTCGTCCAGAGGAAGTGCTTTCAGAATAAGTTCAATATTAGGATCATGGAGCGTGTATGTTTAATGGAAAACAAGTGAATGATCATATTGAACAAAATGATCATGCTGATGATGTAATTGAAGATGATGGTACAAATACATTGATCCATGATTCATTTAACATTAGAATGGATGACGATGGTGTTGATAATGAAAATGATGATGACTTTGATGATGCTCACGATATACCTCTTCTCGATAAGGCATATGAACCCCTTTATGAAGGCTCCAAAACAAATCTTCTCTCTACTATATTGTTGATAATGAACTTGAAGCTTATGAATGGTCTTTCAAACATTGCAATCACATGTATGCTAAGGTATCTAATAATTGTATGATCGTGATAAAGTTTATTTGTATTCATCTAATAATTGTATTGTTAACTCATTATTGATCATCGTACGGATGAAGCGTGTTTCATTAATATTATTTATTTATTACATTAACAAAAAAAAAATTGGGTAGCTTGATAGCTAAATTTTCGTTACCACCATCAAATATTTTATCTCGCACATATCAAGATTTATCTTCTATCATGAAATATATTGGAATGCATTATGAAGAAATTCATGCATGCCTTGATGATCATGTTATATATTATAATCAGCATGAATTTGCAACAGAATGTCTGGAATGCCATGTAAGTAGATATCGTACAGATAAAGTAACAAAAAAGGTGCCTCAAAAGGTTCTTCATTATATTCCCATCATTCCATGTTTGCAACGACTGTTCAGGTGCAAAAACATAGCGCAATTTATGGATTACCATGCCAGGATTACAAGTCAAGATGATGTTATCCGAATGCCTACAGATGGTACTGCTTTTAGAGATATTGAGGAAAAGTGGCCTCACTTTAAAGAAGAACCATGTAATCTTAGGATTTCTTTGGCAGCATATGGTGTTAATCCATTTGTACAGATGAAATCCATTTGCACGGTGTGGCCTATTTTTGTTATCAACAATAACATTCCTCCATGGTTGTCAATAAAGAGGGAGCAGATAATCTTGTCGATGATTATTCCAGGTTTTATTGACAAAAACTGTTTTATTTATAATGTAGTTGTGGCATCTCATTTGTCTTAATATGTATCTTAATTTCATATATATATCTATTATTTTACTCTTTTTCATGGTTTATATATCTTAATGGTTCTCATAATGATATATTTTATATGTTCTTCAAATTATGAATCAGGTAAGTTCCAAGTCAAAGATATGAATGTATACATCGAACCTCTTATATATGAGCTAATAAGGTTATGGAATGGCATAACTATGTATGATGTATCTAGACCAATACGACAAAGGTAATTTCAATTCCATGCAATGGTTGTATGGACAATACACGATGCCCCTGGGTTAACTTCATTTTGTGGTTTGTAATTTTAAGTTACACTTTAATTGCATTTAATGATATTGAGTAGTTAGAATATTTTATAAATGAATATATTTGACATAGATATTCTATATGTAAATATTGTAGGTCTTCAGACAAAGGGTAAATTTACATGTCCAGTTTGTGGTCCTAAGATAAAATATCGTCCTTCAAAAAGATTAATAAATGAGGTGTTTGATGAGTATAGGCATTTCCTCTCTAAGAATCACAGGTATAGAACAACTGAAATAAATATTTTCAATGGGAATCAGGAGACTGCATTAAAACCACAGAGAATGACACCTCACCTTTGGAAGATGCAATACAATAGAAATTGTCATCATGGTACATATGGATCATCGTATATGAATTTTTATGTATTTTAATTTTTATTGTGAGTTGTTTGTTGTAGTGGCCATATTTGATTTATGATGTAATTTATTAATTATAAACTAATATTCATGATGTCCATCGTGATCATGAAGGCATTAATGGTCTTCCACGAGGAATGAAAAGTTATCCTATTCAATTTAGCAGGTTGCCCTACGATGAGCACCTACAAACTGCTCATTTGTTTGATACAATGCATATTGGAAAGAATGTTACTGAAACCTTATGGAGATTACTAGAGCTATGGAGGGAGAAAGATAAAGTTGTGAAAGTGTGCAAAGACATTCAAGAAAGCAACCATGGAATGAAAGACCTCATCCAATTTCATACCAACAGAGAACAAGTTAATATAAACTCAATTCCATGGATGTTTACAGAGCAACAAGGCAATTTTGTCAAAGAATTAATGTGGAAAATTAAATTTCCCATCGGTTTTTGTACAAACTTAAAGAATATCATAACTAAAAAAGGTGATTTTGCAGGGGTCAAAACGCATGATTGGCATGTCTTCATCAAGGTAATTATTATTGTTATGTCCATATAATTTTTTCTTGTTTGTATACTATTTTTTAATAAATGACATGGTTTGTATATTGATACAGTATGTTCTACCTCTCTCTCTCTCCTGGACAACTTCGACAACCATGTCAAACAGGTTATATATAATATTGGTAAATACATGAGGTAACTAGCGATTACTTGCATGTGCTTAGTGTTTCTTTAATTCTCCATATAATAATTTATATTTGTTTTTTTTGTGCACTATTTCAGCATATATTGTAATTTAATGTTTATTTTTGTTAAATATTGTTATTGGTTTGCATCACTTGTAGATGGTTGACATCTAAAGAAATCTATAAATAAGATATAAGGTATTGGAGGAGAGAAATTCCTTGTCTCATGTGTGAAATGCAGAAGCATCTACCATCGGCATTTTTCAATGCATAGGAACACTACCTCATACACCAAGTTGAGGATATTGAATTGTGTGGACCTGTGCACTCAAGGTCCATGTGGATGGTTCAGAGGCACCGAAAATTTATGAAGGGTTTGGTGAGACAACTAGCACATCCGGAGGGTTCTATGATGGAAGGATATACAGTATACCAAAAGATGTTGTATGTTAGTGAATATTTTCCTATTTTAGTGTCAAATCTCAATTTACGTCGCATTTGTGATCCGAACTCCAATAACAAATTTGAAGGGGAGCAACTGAAGGGGAAAGGTATATTGAGGAAGATGAAAGGTAATTATTGGCTAGTGGATTTTTATTATATCCTTCATATTCTAATTGTATTTTCTAGTCATAATTGCTTCAATTAAGAGAATATATGTCTTTGTTCAAGATATTTACACCTTTCTTTGATTTTAATGGTTATTGTCATTAAACAGTTGGTCAAGAATGGGATGCAATTCATTTATACATCACGAAAAATCTTGACTGGATGAAGGTATGGATTGAACGATGAGCACAATCGGGTCATGAAATATCATGGGAAGGTGTGGCTTCATTGGTAAAAGAAGCACAACGCAATGGATATAACAATCTAACAGAAAGGGAAATCAATTTGGCATATGGTGTAAAATATAAAATGGCAAGTATATAATTAATCAAATATCCCTCTAAATATTTTATTTTGAAAATTACTTATTGACGTACATGTTCTTTTTTTCCATGTATTGTTGCATAAGGACTGATTGTTTGTGTAATTTTTTTGTGTATTGCTTATTACAGGTAAAACACCATAAGGCTATGGTCTGCAATGGAGGTAGATATCGGATCAAAAAACTGGATGAAACAAAGAAAACATTAGATTCTGGGGTTTCGACTGTCTTTGAGGATACCAATGTTTCATCTAGAACTGATAGACATCCAGAAGTCTCAAAAAATTGATACTATGGGTATTTGGAATATATTATACAGTTTTATTTTAAATCCTTTAAGGTAGTTCTATTCATTGTCAAATGGTACAGGTTACAATTGAATCAACGTGATCCCGATAGAACTATTATTGAACATGATAATGGATTTACCATGGTAAACACAAGTTTGTTTGAGCCAGGAACAAAGCCCTATGTTCTTCCAAGCCAATGTGAACAAGTATTTTACTCAGAGGTTGCAGGTAAAGCGGGCTGGTCGTTTGTCGTGAGACATGATCTAAGGGGAAGGCCGATAAAGTATAACCTAGATGATGGTAATGAAGAGGGTTCTCTGGAAAAAGAATATTATGATGAAGAGAATGATCAAGTTGAGTTAGCTGATGATGATGATCCAACAAAAGATGTCCAAGGAATAGTTGAATCAGATGATGTAGCAGACAATGCCGATGAAGATTATTCTGATGATGACATGATGAGCGTAACTGATGATGATGATGATGATGATATGGCCAATCCTTACAATGTTGACTATGTAGATGATGATACAGATGATGACATGGATGATACAGATGGTGCATCATATTCATCATCATCACCATCTTCCTCATGATGATGATACTCATCATCAACATCATCATCATCATCATCCTCATGATGATGATAATCATCATCATCATCATCGATATCATCATCATCATCATAATCATGATCATCGTCATAATCATAATCATCGTCTTCATCAGCATCATCATCATCATAATCATCATTGTCATCGTCGACATGATCATTGTCATCATCATCATCATTGTCATTTTCTTCATCAGCATCATAATCATCGTCATCATCATCATCATCATCATTGTCATCTTCGAAATCATCATTATCATCGTCAGCATCAACATCATAATCATCACCATCATCAACAACATAATCATCATCAACTTCATCAGCATCATCGTCATCATCATCATCGTCATCATCATCATCATCACCATCATAGTCACTATCATCATCACCATCATCATCTTCATCAACATCATAATCATCACCATCATCATCAACATCATCATCATCAACTTCATTACCATCATTGTCATCGTCATCATCATCATCACCACCATCATCATCTTCATCATCATTGTCATCATCATCATTGTTGTGACGATCAACATCATCATCATCTTCATCATCATTGTCATCATCATCATCATCATCCTCATGATGATGATAATCATCATCATCATCATCAAGATGATCATCATCAACATAATCATGATCATCATCATAATCATGATCATCGTCATAATCATAATCATCAACATCATAATCATCATCATCATCATCATCATCATTGTCATCGTCTTCATCAGCATCATAATCATCACCATCATCATCATCATTGTCATCATCGACATCAACATCATAATCTTCATCATCATCGTCATCATCATCATCATCGTCGTCGTCATCATCATCATCATCATCATCATCATTTTCATTGTCATCCTCATGATGATGATAATCATCATCATCATCATTAAGATCATCATCATCCTCGTCATTACAATCATTATCATCATCATCAGGATCATCATCATCATCATTGTCATCGTTGTCATCAACATCAACAACATCATCAACAACATCATCAGCATCATCATCATCATCAACAACATCGTCATCATTGTCATCATCGACATGAACATCATAATCATAATCATCATCATCAACATCATCATCATCACCATGCTCACATGCTCACATGCTCAACTTTTCAATCATCCTTCAAATATATATTTTCATTTATCCAAGATAGGGATGTGTCGTTATGTAGACGGTTCTTCCCTCATTAATATGAAGGTTCTTTATTCAAGTTAGGATATAATAAAAATATCCTAATACTATGATGACAATTTATATAATATAAATAACATATAATAAAAATAAAATACATATAATATAAAATAATATATAATAAAAATTAAAAAAATATAATATATAATAATATATAATAACAAATGACAAGTGTATTTGGACATTGCCACGACTCGTTTTGGATAGTTAAGTTCAATTTGGAGGTTTTTGTGAATTTAGGAGTAGGTCCGCTGGAGCACAGGGTTTAGAATTGGAGCTCACTGTTGATAATTGGAGCTCATGCTTGAGAATTGGAGATGACGGTACAAATTTGGAGCACACAGTTCACGTTTTGGAGTTCTAGTTTTGGATTTGGAGCTCATGGCTCAATGGGTAAGCATGATGACCTCCTTTTTTTGGGCATGCTGTGACAATGGTTTTTGGGCATCCTGTGACAAGGGTTTTTTGTGCGCGATGTGATGTTTTCTCCTTTATGGGACAAGCTTTAATGCAGACAGACCCTTCCTCATTTAGTGGGTTATTCAGGGATTCAATTTACAAACCTTCTTACCTTACAAATGAGAAACTCGTTGTTCGGGTCATGAACTTAGAATAGGGCTTTGCACCTCACCCCTTCTCATATCTATGAGTCACTATTATAGTGATCATTCATTTTGTAGCGCATCTATAGATGTAATTACACAATTTCTCTAGTTTTGCACAGACATGATTGATCAAAGAAGTACTTCGAAGAGACTGATTATCCGGACCTATCGAACGGTTAAAATAGAACTAGGAAATTGGGGCCCATGACTACAACTAGTAAAACCCCTCTTAAGGTAAGTAAGGTTAGACTATCTTATGGGAATAATAAGGGAATAGAAACTTCCACAATGAGGAGGTCTTACTTCACAAGGAGGTATTAATTCACCAGACTAGTTCATCCTCATATTCAACTGGTAAGGTTAGATACTACAGGGAATAGAAGCCCTTAATCTTTTAGAAGGAAAGAGAAATAAGGGGTAGGGGTTGAATTTCAAGTTTCCAGCTCAGGCAAGTCATAAGGCATGAAAGGAAAGTAATAAATAAAGTAATAAGGGGGTGCCAATCACCCGCCCCACCACAGAGTACCCGTTCTGGTGGTGCGAATAAAGAGTAGGTCTTAAGGAAGAGAGCGGTACCATATCTAGGGAATGACCTTGGATCAATAAAAAATATACCATAGGGAATAGATCCTCTCAAAGCCAAGACCTTGAAAAACACACTAGTTCGGGGACAAAAGTTTGGGAACAAAGAAGTTGAAATAAGTAGCGACTTTTAAAAAACCAAGGAAAAGAAAACAATTTCTTGGTTGGGGTAGTTATACACATTAACAAGTTGGAGAATACAACAGAGACAACCATTACGGGATGGGTCTAAGGTTGACAATTCAATGCCAAAACCCTCAAGAATTGGGGTTAGGAAAATTGGGGTGACAAACTAGGATGCGTGCCCAAAGTCCTATTAATATCATCGTCAAACAAAAACTGTCCATGAGGACAGAGTTTAAGAAATCTATCCACATGAACTATATCTCACAAAATATATGATTTAAGAATAAGTCCTTAGTTTTCAAGTGTGAACTAATTATTTTCCAACTATGAATTAATTATTTGAGATCATATTAGACTCCTTAAGGATATAGAGCCATTGGACTGGATTATAATGAGTAATGGGTTTTAAATTTAAGTTATGAAAAACAATAATGAATCCAATAGAAATTTATTATAAAAGTAAAATTATAGTATTTGGTTAGGATAATTTTATTACTGTATTCATAGTAATAAATTGTTTGTATTAAATCTATCAAAAGAAAGATGTGGATGGTGTCTTTAATAATTGGGAAGTTTATTTACATTTAATTGTAATTTGTTTATAAGACTTATCATTATTCCATCGAGATGTTTCCTTTCAAGGTTGTGTATGTTAGGAATAGTTACAAAATAACATACATTAACTATTCCCCTAACTTTTAGAACTCAACCCTAAATTAAACCCCTTAGTTACATCGAAATAAAAATATTTACAAACACGATTCTCATACTGATTTGGTAAAAATATATCCATATAAAATTCAATCTTTGACCTATTAGCTGAGCTAGAGAAAAATTGGAAACTTCTGCAATGTCCCCTATGCAATTCTACCCTTTAGTGCTGCAAAAGTGCGCTTCCAGAATTTTTGTAGCACCTATGTGCCATCTTTCCTAGACTTCTGTACAAATCAAAAGGGATGTATAAAAATGTTTTTCCAATGAAATGTAACAACAATTTGAAGTGAAATTGATACACTCTGTCAAATATTCCTTCACATGTAAAAGAATTCCTTATGGCAAATAAAAGTTTCTCATATTTCACTGATAGCCAAGCTTTGGGTATCCCACGAGTTAAAGTTGATCCCTTGTGTTCTTCTTTAGAAAATCATCATAATTTATCAACTGAAAATTAGCGGAAGTAGCAGAAGTATGACCCTCTAATGAGATCCATAATTTACTTAGACAAATATTAATTGCATAATACATATCTATTAAAAAAAACTTTACATGAATAATAACTTTAACTCTAATTATGAAATGTGTTAGTCAAGAAACTACTAGCGCTCGTAGCAATAACAATTAAAGACATGTAACAACCATAAAATAAAAAATTTCAAGACTCTTGGTGAGTAACAACAACAGTTTAAACAAGTAACAACAACAATATCAACAAGTAACAACACTAGTTTTAGCAAGTAATAACAACATTTTCAGCAAGTAGCAACAACAACATAAATTAGTTTAAAACTGCTAGTTAGTAATAGTAGCAGCAATGATTAGTTTGAAACTAATGCTTAATAAAAATATAATAAAAATATCCTAATACTATTATGGCAATTTATATAATATAAAATAACATATAATAAAAATAAAATACATATAATATCAAATAATAATAAAATGCATATAATATATAATAAAAAAAGACAAGTGTATTTGGACATTGTCGCGACTCGTTTTCGTTTTGGACAGTTCAGTTCAATTTGGAGGTTTTTGTGAATTTGGGAGTAGGTCCGGTAGACATGGCAGACAACTCTGTTGACCCGTGGCAGCAAGAGCTCAACATCTTCTCCTCACTGGAAATTACCGATATGCCGTCCCCGGACACAGTACAGAACACGCTGGAAAATTTGACAGCTGGAACTGAGAGTAGGGTTTTGGTTTCTCTGCCAGATGAAGAGATGCTAGGTGTGTTCATAGCATGGCCATTAAACTCAGCCTTAGGAGGAGGCCCGTACTCATTATTCCACTCCAGTTAACCTTCGAGCACAGTTGCAGAACCTTTAGCGTCACAGGCAGCACCCACAGGAGAAGTCGCCGAACAATTGGATGGAATCTCGAATGGGAACTCCAGTATGGGTTCGTTTGCTAGGACTACCATGGGAATTTTGGAACCTGGCCTCACTTAGTGACATCAGGAAAATGCTGGGGACTTTCATTGAAGCGGATATCGGATCAAAAAAACTGGATGATAATTTTACCTAATAAACTATTTTGATAACGGTGACAATTCTTGGTATTTTGTTTCACAAGTTTTCCATGTTGCAACCTAATGAAATATAATAATAAGAGTCATCACCATTATTAGCCAACACTTATTAGATATTTTAGAGTTAGTGAATTGAAAGTGGCTAATTCAACGCAAAAAAGAAAGGTATTAAGTTTGACTAAATAAACTATTTCGATAATTGTACCTACATCTTCTTTGATGGGGCTTCAGCCAATAAAATTGGAGGTATAGGTGTTCATCTTTTGATCCCCCGGGACCACTATTTTTGCTTCAAATTGGGTGTTGGTCTGAGTACAAACACCATATTTGAACTACTTTCTTTATGGACTCTCCTTTATTGTGCTAAATCCATGGTCCTTCCCACTCTGCACATTCATGGTGACTCTGCAACCATCATTAATTGGTTCAATAGAAGATCATCACTAACTTTACTTGCACTTGATGGTTGGTGTCAACATATCCATGATATGGAACCTTTCTTCATCCAGCTAAAAGTAGTTCACATATTCAAAGAACACAATACTAAGGCTGATAGCTTATCCAAAGAAGCATTAACCTTGGCCTCAGGCCATTTGTAGTTTACTGAATTCATTGATGGTGAATGTACTGATCAGGGCACTTTCCATCTTTTCTAGCCCTTAGCACTTGAGTCTTTTATGTGTTGTTGCTATTGACATCTTTTGGATGATTGAGGTGGATGATCCCCTCATATTACTGATCTCTCCTATTTATTGCTTCTTTGGATTAGCTACTTCAGTATTAGACTTCAATTCTCAGTCTATTGAAGGTTATTGATGTGGATGTAGTCAAGATTCCTAGATTAGAGGTGTTACCTTTGAATGTTTGTCCAGTATTCCTGTGAAGCTGATCAATTGTATTCCTTAAGGTTGCCTTAGGGTTGAAAATTAGTATGGGAAAACAAGTTAGCATTCCCTTAGGGTTGAAAATTAATATGGGAAAACAAGCATCATTAAGACAAGTTAAAAGGAATAAACCAACAAATATTACAGACTGATATAAATGTATTTAACGTGCCAAGTAGCCAGATCTGGAAATGTTCGCTCTTCACCACCACTGGGAAATATGCCTCTAAAGTGTTGGCTTATGCACTTTAGAGTAGCACAGAGGTTAAAACATCCACTCTAAAACTAAAATCATCAACAACATCACAAGATCATTCATGGGAAAACTAAAAACCACTGAAAGGAGATATGTTCTTTGAAGGAGATAGTCCATTAAAGGAGAACCTCCAGGTTTTGTATAGACATATATTGGCATAAATTGTAGTGTTATATGTGATGCATATGCATAACATATCATCTCAAGCTTGAAAACATTGAAAGGCTAAATTACAATGGCCACAAGCATACATTTGAAGCTTATGAAGCCTACCCAATTCGTGTTATTAAAGGGCAATGCAAGCAATAAGTTAGAATGGAGACTTGTATGTAACCAAAAGAGGGGCATGCATTAGAATTTTTAGGGCTACCAAATGTTCGCATCTATTAACCAAACTCATTCTTGACAATCTTTTTCTTTAACAAGTTATTGGCTTACAAGTCTTTCCAAGTTTTTTTTCTTATAAGTCTTTCCACATTTTTTTGCTGGTATTTTTCTATGCTTATGCCAATTTTGTTTTTGGCCATGGTGCAGGTAGAACCAAACAAGTATTTATCAGACTTGTCCTCCTCCAGTGAAGGGATTTTGGGAAGGCTAGAGGAAAGTGAGACATCTAGTAGGTCTACACAGGCTAGATCAACTAGATGTCAGAAGATCAGAAGAAAATTCAACAAACGCATGAATTTTTTTCTTCAAGGAGGG
Organism: Pseudotsuga menziesii; assembly: GCA_001517045.1. Taxonomy (NCBI): domain Eukaryota; kingdom Viridiplantae; phylum Streptophyta; class Pinopsida; order Pinales; family Pinaceae; genus Pseudotsuga; species Pseudotsuga menziesii. The sequence continues at coordinate 78,180 of LPNX010479924.1, forward strand.
GGGTCATGTTCCTATGATGATGAGACACTGGGAGACATCACCGTGCCCTTAAGGTACCAAAACCTAGTGAAACAATGGGTTCCTAGTGATATTCCTAAAGTAAACATTGATTTTTGTGTGAATGAGAGGATATATAGAATTTCACCTTCCTCATTGCATGGATTGGGCTTGTTTTGCATGGACGACATAAAGGTTGGATACGGTAGATGTATAGAATTGATGGAGTATGTTGGACCCTGTTACAACTACAGTGATTGGATGTGCTTGGTCCAATATACACGAAGTATGCTTAGATATCGGTTGTCAGCCAATTATATACAACTGAAAGACAAAGCTCAAAATAAAGGAGCAACAATGTACATGGACAGAAGGCCAAAAACAACGGGTGATATTGCGTGGTTTATAAACAGTACACGACCAAGGTCTACATTAAAGCAACCCAACTGCATATTCGAGTCGCATGAAGGAAACCACATCTTTGTATGTGCAATTAAATCAATAGCTGCTGGCGAAGAACGGCTTATTGATTACAATTTGAATCATGTGGATACAAACAATGTTAGTATGGTTGTGGTACAACAAACAATTTAACCACCTTTTTATTAATTATTTTAACGTCTATAGGAATTTTTGTTAGCATATAATTGAAATTATCTACTTTTCATGTTTCCTTATGTAACTTTTAGTGTGTTTTTGATGCAGGGTTCTCTCAGGGGCACCTACATCTCTGTAGATGTTTGTCGACCCGAGTCAAGGCAGCAGGTATACATCGATATTGCCAATGTAATATTAAATTTTAGGATGGACATACAGATACATTGTTATGTATTTTCATTAGTATATTAGGTTTGTTTATATAATATTATCGATTTTACATACAGAGTGTTGATCAGGGAAGCCAACCGGCTATTGATCAGCCAACTACAGCATCAAGGTAACAGCCAAACATGAATGTAATTCTCCATTTCAAATACTTTAAAATCATAAAAATGTCTATCGTGCCACATTATGTTTATTTTGTTATGTATTCCTTCATTTTTATGGTTTCGTTCATCATGGTAATGTTGTCTACCTTTTTTGCAGATTGACCGGGAAACTCCCCAGCTGTTGATCAAATGACTAGAGACTCGAGTTGAACCATTTAACCTAAATCTAATTCCACATTCTAAATACTTAAAAAATGTACACATATAAAACATGTAGCATAGTGTTTATTTTTGTTTTTGTTATATATTTGTTAGCTTATACATATTGCATTCATTGTGATAATGTTCTCTACTTTTTTTGTAGGTGGCTAATCGAGGTAAATCCCCATCTGTTGATCAGACCATGCCCTTGGCTAGGCGTCAGGTAATCCTATATGTAATCCCTAATAGAATTATTTGCACACATTATATTTTCAAAGACTAAGCAATTTTTTATATATTTCAATTGCAGACAGGGGATTCCATTTATCAAACGATGTCTCAAAACTCTTTATAGAATGAGGTCTCTCGTTTGATGAGAGATAGTGAAATTAGAGAGTCTGCAGACCCGTTGAGGATGCTACAAAGGACAAGGAAAAAACAAAACAAGGAACTGGTTCGTCTGACATTGGCAGTTCCACTAACAGAAGGGATCGAACAAAGGATTCAATTGTTGTTACAGCAATGTAAACAAGTGGACGTAAGTTATCGAATAAAAATGTAACTTCATTTATAAAAAAATTATAATATTTGATTTTATATGCTGTTGAACTTATAATACAATGGGTTTAATTTATAGCGTACTATGGAGATTATCGGTGGTGGTCAAGGCAATGTTGGTCCTAGTGACCAAACCACTCCACGTACACCACATACTGCTCCCATATTGTCCACTGAACAATCGGTAACATGCTTTGTGACACCGTCGAGGGCAGCTGAGGGTGCAGCCGATGTTGCCCCACCCACAACAGATGCTGCAGAAGAAGGGGTGGATGCAGGGCTAGATAGAGATATGGAAGCATTTCTTGGATCTTCTCGTGTGACTAGCACTTGTTCAATAAAGTGTACATTTTTGTTGAATGAAGAACTGCTTCCAATAAAGATAGAGAGGATTCCAGGTCATTATAGATTGTTCAATTTTTTTTTTATAATTTGTGTCTAATATACTGATAATATTTTCTAATGTTGACTAATGATGGCAATAATGTTTTGCAGGAAATGATATATTTTATAAACACATGAATGATTTGGCCTTAGAGATATTCGGGCCCACCATCTGCACAATGTGGAACAAGAAACAAAAAGATTTAAAGGATGATGTGACTAATTGCTTGGTTAGTCTGTTCAGAAAAGATACCGTTGATACATCGAAGGTACTACAGAAGGTTGGAAAACATCTAAAGATTGTCCGAGACAAATATAGGGTTCACCTAGAGAAGAACCCTAGGTATGAGTGCCCTCTAATGATTCCATCTATGGAATGGAAAGCCCTAGTGGAAGATGGAAAAGAGAAGGGCCTGAGAAAATCAGGAAAGATACCACCAGGTGGAACAAGGAGGTATGCAATTCATTCGAAAATTTAGTGGTAAGCCTTATTATTACTAGTTTTTATATCAATTTTTCTACATAGACTAATGTATTTAAAAATTTAATTAGGCTCTCAGACACATCTAAGGCCACAAAGGCAAGAATTGAAAAAATTGGCCTACACAAGCTTGGGCCTGATGGTTACTCCAACTTGGCGGCCCGATATGTAAGTATCACAAAACCCAAATCCGCATCCAAATATCATACAGATTATTATTTTTGTTTTGTTTTGACAAAAGGCTTTAAAATTAATGACATCATGCAAATATCAAGGCCGAGAGGTTCAAAGAATTGCCCAGTGCGGATTACATGAAGCTTGGCTTCGAACATGTCTTTGACGTCATTGTTGAACACTGGAGAAGCTTGTTTGTGAATATTGCACGATATTCTGCTGATCCATCTGGTGCCCAGGTATGTGAAAACTGTATAGTTTAATGATAATTTATTAATGCTCATGCAATTTGTTCCTTATAAATAAACTAACATAAATTATTTATTCTTTTTTGTGTAGGAAAGTAACGATCCCATTCATGTCGAGGATTAAGTACATGACCAACCAAAAGAAGATCATGCTTCTCATCTTGGTAATGAATTTATTAATGTGATACTATTTTTTATAGACCATTGCAGATGATGAACATTAATTCTAATTCTACACAATTCAACTACAGAGCATGTAGTTGCAGATCATAACACAGAATAGGTTGGGCCAGTACGAGATAATGTTGAACATGTTGATGTGCACATGGCAGGTAAAAACACACATTCATAATTTTTTTTTAATGAATTACTTGTATTTATCAAAATATAAATATATTAATGAAATATTTTGACATTATTACAGAAATTCATCACCCCTCGCCTGAAGTTCAACCTTACGAGCATACTAGTAGGGATACCGATGATCATATTCCCGAAGATGTGACTCTAACTAAATATTTAAAGAGAAAGTAAAAAGGAAGTGACTAAACAAATTTTGAGTAATTCTTATCTATAAAAAAAATGTTTTTTCCTCTGTTTTATGAATGAATGCTTTACTGAATTGTTTACTGATATTTTTTTTTCTGCCATTGACTAATTTAATGTTTTAATGAATGAGTTAATGAATAGTTTTTTCAGCTGTTGAATGATTGAATGGTTTAATGAATGTTATAAATAATGATTTAATGAAAGCATTTTTCAAATATTGAGTGAAATAATTTGCATTGTAGATGCATTGTTATTTGCATTGTGAAATAGTGAAATAATTTTTTATTTGGAAGTATAAGCATTGGGTTTGGGGAGTTGAGAATGATGTGAGGGGGGGGAGGGGCCATAAGAGCTTCCACCTTCACGTGGTTGGTCCTGTTTAGTAGAGTATTAAATTATTCTCGAAACAGAGAGGAGCTCAATGAATGGTAAGGAAGAATACATTAAAAACCATCTATTTCTATATTTTTACTGTGTAATTTTCACTATTGCTATTTGACTCCTCCATTGGAACTTGTTACAGATAGTGTTGAGAAACATTTCCATAGTTAAGAGTCAAGAAATGGAGTTTTGATTAGATCGATGGCCTTATATACATAGTATTTTTGGTTATCCATGTTTTATCAGGTGATATATTCTTACTAATTATAATTTTTTGCTTACATAATTTATGTTAGATCATTATATTTTAAATTCCTTGATTAGATTAAGCAATTGAGTGTCATTTAATGTTGCTTGAGGATTTTAAAGAAATCAGTTACTCTTGCTTGAGGATTTTAAAGAACTCAGTTACTTGAATTCAATTAGTAAATGATAGATGTTATATAACATGTTTATATAAATGGTTGGGCATGATAGCTTTAGAGATATATTGTTTGAATACATGGTCAATTGTAGCAGGATGCATTTATTTTTGCAACACACTCATGTCTTCATTTTATGTTTTCAAGATGCTTTTGAACAAATAATGGCTTGTTTCTACATCATAAGTCCACATTCAATGTTTTCAAAATGCTTTTGAACAAAGAATGGCTTGTCTCTACATCATAAGTCCACATTCAACAACCTTTGCAGCAAGAGTTTTTATATACCGAAAAACTAACATTCATTCTTTACTTTTTTATGGATTTTACGATCCTACAGATGCAAGATGTGGACAATGGTACACTTTTAAAGTGGACTCTTCAAAGGTTACCTTGGAAAATAGGGTAGATCTTCTTCAATGAGCTGAAGTTCGTGTGTGTGCTTTTGATTTAGAGACAACCAATCTTCCTTTGAAGTTCCCTGATGCCGAATATGACATGATAATGATGATTTCACACATGGTGGATGGGAAAGGATATCTTATTAAAAATTGAGAGGCAAAAACACTTGGCATTGTTTTATGCCCGTTGGTCAGCCCATCCTTTGTTTTGGGATTTATTTCATCTATGTTTTGGGATTTTTATTATTTGAAGATTGATGTTGCATTGATTGTTATGAACATCGTTGCTCTTCTTTAGTTTCCCAATTCCTTTTCGTTTGTTTCCGGAGTGTGTAGGGGTGGGGCATTAAAGACTTGGAGTACACTCCAAAACCAAAATTTGAAGGAAATTTCAAAGTAGTAAATGTGCCAAATGAGGTATATCTGCCATTTATTGTTTACCCTAAGACTATATTTCTGAAAACAAGTATTGATCCCCTAGAAGTTTGCTATGTTTTCTAGACATAGCTTCTTAGGTTGTGGTTCAATCACATGCAAGAATTGAAGCCTAGGATTTATGTCACGTATAATGGAGATTTCTTTGATTGACCTTTCATCGAAAAACAGGCTAAGTACCATGGAATGAAAATGAGTGATGTATGTTAATTTTCTTATCTATACTGGCATATTATGCTTGTTGACTATTGCTGGATGTTCACTCAATTCTATGTTTAATTGGAAAATGAGTTTAGTATTTAGTGTATTACAATGAATGTATTGATCCACAGAGTGGACATCTCAGAGCCCCAATGTATACTGTGTTCTTGAATCCTTTAGAAGTTTTTCTCTACCTCTTAAAATCCCTGCATTGTTTTGCAACCAAGGATAGGTTTTTGACCATCATTATAAATTTTGACCCCTCTATTATCTAGCCACTTCATTTAGCAAGAACAATCTGTGGTTACCTTGGTTGTTTGGAATTTGCAAGAGTGAAGTTAAATATCTAATGTACATTATTAATAATGATTTAAGGTAACATACTTTGTTGTTTCTTTGTCTCTTTGCTATATGAAGTGGTTATGTATTTGTAGGATTCAATCTTATTCTATATATCTTCATTGAGCAAAGCTAGACTATTCTAAAAGTATTGAATGCCTCTTGGTCAGCAAGTTTATTTCTGTTATTTTTTTATCTTAGCTGTTTCCTTTGGTCCCCTCTATTTAGAGACTCTATAGGTTCAGTGTCCTCCATCATCACTTATTAAGATTGGGGATGTAAAGCACTCTTTGCATGAGAGCTCTTTCTTATATAGGGAGAAACTTATGCATATACTTATATAATTAGCACAATGCATATGAAGGATAAACACAATTATTTAGACCCATTTCATCTTAATCATGTTATAGAAAGCCACCCTTTAGAACTTTAGTCTCCTCAAAATGGAGGTCAGGGACATAGACAATGTATGGGGACTGCTTCATTCCACTTTCCAACTAATAGTCTCACCCAGAGAAGCACTGCATTGAGTTCAACTAGGAAAATTTGATTGCAAGCAACCTTTCTCTGACTCTCTCGAAATCCAAGTCACATAGGCCATTTCTGAGTGGGTAAGTTGGAACATGCGGGCATGGGATTACGTGACCTTTGTACATGTGGTTCACACTACCTGAGTTACTTGGAGAAGTGTGTAGGTAGAATTTGTGTTGTAATCACCTACCCTTAGCACATGTAATGTCTCTAGTTAAGGAACATTCTCTTAAAGTGTTCATGGATTGGTTAGATTGGACTTTGTCTTGTTAAGTGGTCCAGTTGTAGACCTAGTAAAAGGTTTGCTTGTAATTACTCTCTTCCTTATTCCATAAATATAAAGGAGGGTGCTTCTCTTGAGGATATTGGGTTTTCTATTTTGCGAAAAGTAAAGTTAAGAGTAAAGTAGTTGTGATAACTATATGTGCAAGAATGAAATATATACTTGACATAGAATCCTCTAGTTTGCTACCAGGATTCCTTTAGTGGTAAAATTCTAGGCTGAAACCATGTGGGCGTAAGTGAGATATTTTGATTTTTTTTTTTAAATCCATCAACAGGCATCGCTTTTTCAACGTTCTTCTGACACTCCGGTAAACCCATCCAACGGCCGTGTCATGACTCCGACGCTTTCGCTCTTCGGATAACCAACAATTAAAGTGTCAGACGGCCTTGGAAGGACGACTCTTCTAGTGTCGGATTGCTTGGACTGCTTCATTCCACTTTCCAACTAATAGTCTCACCCAGAGAAGCACTGCATTGAGTTCAACTAGGAAAATTTGATTGCAAGCAACCTTTCTCTGACTCTCTCGAAATCCAAGTCACATAGGCCATTTCTAAGTGGGTAAGTTGGAACATGCGGGCAAGGGATTACGTGACCTTTGTACATGTGGTTCACACTACCTGAGTTACTTGGAGAAGTGTGTAGGTAGAATTTGTGTTGTAATCACCTACCCTTAGCACATGTAATGTCTCTAGTTAAGGAACATTCTCTTAAAGTGTTCATGGATTGGTTAGATTGGACTTTGTCTTGTTAAGTGGTCCAGTTGTAGACCTGGTACAGGGTTTGCTTGTAATTACTCTCTTCCTTATTCCATAAATAGAAAGGAGGGTGCTTCTCTTGAGGATATTGGGTTTTCTATTTTGAAAAAAGTAAAGTTAAGAGTAAAGTAGTTGTGATAACTATATGTTCAAGAATGAAATATATACTTGACATAGAATCCTCTAGTTTGCTACCAGGATTCCTTTAGTGGTAAAATTCTAGGCTGAAACCATGTGGGCGTAAGTGAAATATTTTGATTTTTTTTTTAAATCCATCAACAGGCATCGCTTTTTCGACGTTCTTCTGACACTCCGGTAAACCCATCCAACGGCCGTGTCATGACTCCGACGCTTTCGCTCTTCGGATAACCAACAATTAAAGTGTCAGACAGCATTGGAAGGCCGACTCTTCTAGTGTCGGATTGCTTGGACTACTTCATTCCACTTTCCAACTAATAGTCTCACCCAGAGAAGCACTGCATTGAGTTCAACTAGGAAAATTTGATTGCAAGCAACCTTTCTCTGACTCTCTCGAAATCCAAGTCACATAGGCCATTTCTGAGTGGGTAAGTTGGAACATGCGGGCATGGGATTACGTGACCTTTGTACATGTGGTTCACACTACCTGAGTTACTTGGAGAAGTGTGTAGGTAGAATTTGTGTTGTAATCACCTACCCTTAGCACATGTAATGTCTCTAGTTAAGGAACATTCTCTTAAAGTGTTCATGGATTGGTTAGATTGGACTTTGTCTTGTTAAGTGGTCCAGTTGTAGACCTAGTACAGGGTTTGCTTGTAATTACTCTCTTCCTTATTCCATAAATAGAAAGGAGGGTGCTTCTCTTGAGGATATTGGGTTTTCTATTTTGCAAAAAGTAAAGTTAAGAGTAAAGTAGTTGTGATAAATATATGTGCAAGAATGAAATATATACTTGACATAGAATCCTCTAGTTTGCTACCAGGCTTCCTTTAGTGGTAAAATTCTAGGCTGAAACCATGTGGGCGTAAGTGAAATATTTTGATATTTTTTTTTTTAAATCCATCAACAGGCATCGCTTTTTCGACGTTCTTCTGACACTCCGGTAAACCCATCCAACGGCCGTGTCATGACTCCGACGCTTTCACTCTTCGGATAACCAACAATTAAAGTGTCAGACAGCGTTGGAAGGCCGACTCTTCTAGTGTCGGATTGCTTGGACTGCTTCATTCCACTTTCCAACTAATAGTCTCACCCAGAGAAGCACTGCATTGAGCTCAACTAGGAAAATTTGATTGCAAGCAACCTTTCTCTGACTCTCTCGAAATCCAAGTCACATAGGCCATTTCTGAGTGGGTAAGTTGGAACATGCAGGCATGGGATTACGTGACCTTTTTACATGTGGTTCACACTACCTGAGTTACTTGGAGAAGTGTGTAGGTAGAATTTGTGTTGTAATCACCTACCCTTAGCACATGTAATGTCTCTAGTTAAGGAACATTCTCTTAAAGTGTTCATGGATTGGTTAGATTGGACTTTGTCTTGTTAAGTGGTCCAGTTGTAGACCTAGTACAGGGTTTGCTTGTAATTACTCTCTTCCTTATTCCATAAATAGAAAGGAGGGTGCTTCTCTTGAGGATATTGGGTTTTCTATTTTGCAAAAAGTAAAGTTAAGAGTAAAGTAGTTGTGATAACTATATGTGCAAGAATGAAATATATACTTGACATAGAATCCTCTAGTTTGCTACCAGGCTTCCTTTAGTGGTAAAATTCTATGCTGAAACCATGTGGGCGTAAGTGAAATATTTTGATTTTTTTTTTTAAATCCATCAATAGGCATCGCTTTTTCGACGTTCTTCTGACACTCCGGTAAACCCATCCAACTGCCCTGTCATGACTCCGACGCTTTCACTCTTCGGATAACCAACAATTAAAGTGTCAGACAGTGTTGGAAGGCCGACTCTTCTAGTGTCGGATTGCTTGGACTGATTCATTCCACTTTCCAACTAATAGTCTCACCCAGAGAAGCACTGCATTGAGTTCAACTAGGAAAATTTGATTGCAAGCAACCTTTCTCTGACTCTCTTGAAATCCAAGTCACATAGGCCATTTCTGAGTGGGTAAGTTGGAACATGCGGGCATGGGATTACATGACCTTTGTACATGTGGTTCACACTACCTGAGTTACTTGGAGAAGTGTGTAGGTAGAATTTGTGTTGTAATCACCTACCCTTAGCACATGTAATGTCTCTAGTTAAGGAACATTCTCTTAAAGTGTTCATGGATTGGTTAGATTGGACTTTGTCTTGTTAAGTGGTCCAGTTGTAGACCTAGTACAGGTGTTGCTTGTAATTACTCTCTTCCTTATTCCATAAATAGAAAGGAGGGTGCTTCTCTTGAGGATATTGGGTTTTCTATTTTGCGAAAAGTAAAGTTAAGAGTAAAGTAGTTGTGATAACTATATGTGCAAGAATGAAATATATACTTGACATAGAATCCTCTAGTTTGCTACCAGGCTTCCTTTAGTGGTAAAATTCTAGGCTGAAACCATGTGGGTGTAAGTGAAATATTTTGATTTTTTTTTTTAAATCCATCAACAGGCATCACTTTTTTGACGTTCTTCTGACACTCCGGTAAACCCATCCAACGACCGTGTCATGACTCCGACGCTTTCGCTCTTCGGATAACCAACAATTAAAGTGTCAAACAACGTTGGAAGGCCGACTCTTCTAGTGTCGGATTGCGTTGGATTTCTGACACTGTCTGCATTAAGAACCGGTGGCATTGCCATATCTCTGACACTTCTATCCGTCGGAATGCCGACGCTGCAAAGGTCGGCGGACGTCAGATTTTCGATGGTTTATGCAATTTTGGTAGGCACTTTGGAAGGACAAATGGTCGAATATGTGACACAATGGTCTGTCAGATCTTCGACCCACATTATTAGACTGTCGAAGATCGAACGTTATACCACCGATGCCAAAAAAAGTGTATGTGTCAAAAATGAGACAGAGAAGTGTCGAATTTCAGACATGCAAAGTGTCGGATTTTCGGTTGAAATTCTATTGTGTTAAATGCAGGGTATATGTAATCTGCAAGTTGAATTTCCACCATTGCCCGATTTTCCTACACCAAAACACAAAAAGGTCAAAATCAGAAATCGGCATTTGCATAGAATATAGTTTAAAACATTTACAGTAACCAAAATCAGTATAGAAATTGATGACTAATCATCTATGTTCATGCCTACAAGTGAAATACATCATGAATCATGGTGACACCTGAGGAAATTAATTATTTTAATGAAGTAATCAAACTAGAGCATCTACATTAACATCATGAATCACTGAAAGAAGAATGTATAGAAACATTAGAGCATCTACATTGTCAACCTAGGTATGTTGTTATCTAGGAAGATTGTATGTGTTGACTTGGTGCTTAAAAGAGAAATTTGGGTTTCCTTTGAAGGCCTGGGTATCCACTTGTAGGCATGTAGATTTACATATGAATATGCACCATAAATTGCAGTCTTTAATCCAGGGTAGTGTCCTGGCAAGTTCCAGACCTATGAAGAGGAGAATAAAAATATGAGGAAATGGCTAATAGGCTCAAAGAAGCTGAAGCAGAATGGCTACAAAATGAGAACTAGGTACTTTGGGACTTCTGTATGTCATACTTCCAGCATATAAATGTTAAGATTATCACAATGAAATCTGGCCCAGAAAATCAAATTGCAATACTCCTTCCAAGTAGGTAAGGGGTGTGTCATGGAAAGCACCCTGCCTCCACAAGGAGCTTTGAATCTTGTTCAAGGAAGGTTAGAGACTCAGCATAACTATTAGTCTACTCTTTGTTTTGATTGTAAAAGGTAATGTAGTTTTCTACAGCCTATTCTCTCAGTGTTTGTTACTTAAATAAGTTATTTTTCAAGGGTTATTCCCATGTATTGTTTCTACTTCTCCATGTACATATCAAAATCAATAATGCCAAGAAACAATGCACATATCAAATTTTGTGTGTGTACACCGATGCATGTGATTTTCTTCCAAAACAATTATGGCTATCAAATCAAAAGCAAGGTGGTGATTTGGAAAAGCATCAAGTTGCAACTATGTCACCTGTACTGAGGGTGATCAACCTTATTTCTTATGAAAATATTAAATGTACCATACATCAACAACACTACTTCTTGTGGAATAGATCTCCATCTTTCACTACGAGATCCATTCCATCAGCGTCCAAATAAACAGGGAAAACTTAAAATATAGGTATTTTCCAACAGGGCAGGTTGGTTCATTGGTGTGGATGACAGAGTGTCAAGTGTCCACCAAGTCTCCATTCTTGCAGTGGTATGCCCCACCCTTAGAGAGGAGTATTGAAGGGATGAATCCAGCCGTATGTCTCAGGAAATTTTTGCTGAATATCTACCCCTCAACCCTGGCACCCACTCTATGTGGTGCAACCGTTCAGGGTGTGCTTCTGGAAGTGCTTTCAAGTTTATGTTGTCATTTAGTTTAGGCCTTTGTGATGTGCATTGGGGTCCAAACAATTTGACCAATCGACCCATTGGACCTTGGTTCATGGATGAGATTGGTAAAATATTAAGCAATCCAGTAGGGTTTCATTCTTACTGTGAAATGTTCCACCCAAATAGTATTAATTTAAAAGGAATAAGTATTAGGGCCGAGAGCAAGTTCTGTACAATTTCTCCATAATAGTTACTTGTTTGACTTGGCACAAATTCAGTGCCGTGCAGTGCAAATCCTCGAAATGTTTCCAATCAAGATAATAATAAAAATAAACTGGACATTCCAAATTGATGTTAATGGTGATAATCAATGCTAAATGATAAACTAAACGATGGAAAACTTGGATCCCTAGGACGCTGGATACCCAATTCCTCCAAAAATAGTTACGGTCCACCGATAGCATTAGATTTGACAGTATCCAGTCGCAAGTGAAAAAAACAAATGCTTTTCGATCCGAGGATCTCTTTGTGACAAATTGGAGAATGTAATTGAGTAAATTATTGTGATATACGTTTAATAAATCCACACTTGGCCAGAGTTCTTGGGATTAACTGTGGATGCTTTCCCTCCATAGCCTGCAACTCCATATTTGTAAACATGTCGTGAAGAATCCTGCTGCTTTAACTTGACCTTTGAATTCATTGTCGCTCGCCACCAATGATCAAATTTTAAGGGGGCGTCTTAATTTCAATTGGAAGGTTATATATTCTAGGAGCACATGAAAAAATGATATGTTTTCAATCAAACGTATTTTGAACACATTAATTTGTCATATATATATATCATTAATTTTATAGTTCACTAACATAACAACTATTTTATTGTATTTTTTTCGAGTTGGAGCACACTTCATTATAAAAAAAACTACTTACACTATGTGATAACCATATTGGGGCATCCGCTCAACCTTATGCATATTGCAATACGTTGTAACTAAATATAGTCTTAAAGAATAACTAGAACCATGAGAGAATTACTTACTATTAACTATATAGAAAATGAAGTCACTAAGCAAAACGAGGCTATAATATATATATATAACCAAAAATTTAATTTAAACCAGAGAGAGGGAAACAATCCAAACTTGAGAGATGTAAGAATCATGGGGATTGGGCACCTAAGAAAAAATAATACACAACTCATAAAACATTAAAAAAACAAATCCTAGATACCAAGCAAGTTAGCAACGCTAGCATAACTGGGGTTGGGGCATCAAATTATGTTGTTCAACACTTATCATGAAAGCATACATGTATGGGATGGAGGGAGGGGCAATGGAATCAATCCTAAGTCACTTGAATCCTTGCAACACATTGCATGTCTGAGCCTCAACAATATGCCTTCTAAACTGAACCAAAATACCAAAAGAAGTTTACTAATGGCTATATTTGAGAAAGTTCTAGGTGTGAGTATTTAAGGGCTCACAGCTCTCAAATTTGCTATGTTTTGTACCAGTCCATGATTCAATGAATCGATAGTCGTAGGTAGGAAATTTAAGTTATTTAATGAAAACAATTAATTTGTATACCTCTATGTCGAAACTGTTTTCCATGTTGTTGCAGGACTCTACCATCCTTTTTGTCTTACCAAAAGGCATGATAATTCGGAAGAAGACCTAAAATTATAGACTTCACCTTCAAAGAATTCATTGCAATCACATTCGTAAGGAGTGATAATAATATCACAACAATCCAACATGTCAAATCTCAGTTGATAGTGTCAATTAAATTCCTATATGGTAAATTTAATATAATACTTACTTATAGTTGTCTCTTACTCTTTGCATCTTGACACATTTGATATTTTATGGTTGTATTTGCGCCTTGACCTAATTGATATTATAATGTGAGGATGTGCATGAATAATAATCCTTAGTTATGACTATGAGATGAGGATTATGGAGAAGAGAATGTAAACATAGGTAATTTTAATATTTATTTTGGTGGTGGCTGTTGAGGACAATTGTTGTGAGAAACCACAAATGTATAAAAGGACAGAGCGAGATTACATCATGATCATGCCACCCATCAAATTGAAAGACTATTCTTGAGCCAACAATTGTTTTTTTAATTTTATTAATAACCATTGTGCAGGTGCTTTAGTCCAAATGTTTTTTCTAACTCATTGTTTCTCCATATTGTGTTCCCAATGACACCTCTCTATAGCATTTCATAAATCGACCTATGTACAGTTTGTGATCTTAGCTACATGCCATTATTTGTATTTGCATGACATTGAGTGTTGTTTATAGTTGTCATAAGTCCATGATATTCATCCAATAAATGAAGTCTTGTAGAGGAGGACTCATCAAACTGGCCTTTTGAATTTCATTTTGATTAAAAAAGAGTGGACATTGGTAGTGAGGTTCACATCGGTAGTAGGAACAAAGTTTTGAGATTTTTTTGGGCCTAGTAGTAGACTAGTAGTTGCTATATGTTGTTCTAGTTGTAGTCGTTGACACATTGCCACACTTTAGATTGCAGCCCCATTGGGAGTCAGAGTCACATATTGATGGCTAGTGCCTCATAGTGATCAATCATTACTGGTCATCTTGCATAGCTAAGCAGTGAGTGCATGACATGAGTGACTGAGTTATTATAATTTATCAAATTTCAAATATTTTGAATGACGATTTGAAATTTATAGAATAGGAATTTCAATATCTTGAGAAATTTATATGGATGTGTAATTTCAAATGTTGCCCTTCTTTTGAAATGTTGACATAAATTATGCCCTTCTTAATTAGAAGGGTAAAATTTAGCTTTTAATTTTTTTTTGAAGCGAAATTTTAATTTTACACTTCTAGGAAGAGCTAGAACCCTTTGGAAGGTCTCAAAAGGGTTCAATTTTGAACGCTACTCGCCACTCCTTCACGCCTGCTTAATTACAAAGAGGAACTTTTACATACCAAGCGAGTGTTTTCTCTGAATTTAAGTGGCCTGTATAATCTTATTTTCAATGAATTTCAAAGTAGATATCAAGAACTCAAGTCCTTTCCATGGATTTGTAAACTAAAACATTATTTTTTTTGGGGGGTGTAAATATAATTATTGTTGTTCTATGATAATAAAAATAATAATATTCATGGATTTGTAAACGAAAAACATTAATTTTTTTTGGGGGTGTAAAAATAATTATTGTTGTTCTATGATAATAAAAATAATAATATTGAATTTAAAGTTCCTAGTAATTGATTAGGTTTAAATTTATGTCAATCATTCTAGTAGCTTATGATTTAGAGTCTGAAACTTATCTCCCAATCACTTGAGGTGTTGATCTCTTGAGAATAATCTATGGTTTCGATTAGGTAGACCTATTTTTCTAAAGGGATTTTTTGTGTAGTTCCATTCCATTTGTGTTGAAGTTATTTCCTCATTTTCAAGAAATAATAATAATCTATTTTTAAGATCTCACTCAAGCGAGACACCAATTTTGTTGTATGAGACCCCCTTATTTGTTGGACAAGGAACCTCCTCTGTGCAACTATTTAATTGCTAAAGTCTACATAGGTGTACATACCCTACCCCCCTTCGGATTTGAACATGTGACCTCTTGGGAGGAAACACATGTTCTTAACCATTAGACCCACTCAAGCTATTACTCTAACAACTAAAGTTGGGGCTTAAAGATTGATATATTCATTCATGATATTTAACTTTTCTATTTTTTTCGAATAAATATTGTGGGGAAATCCACTGGAAGTGTCCCCACATTCATGAATGGAATCCCTAATAAACTTATCGACATAGATTAGTGTGACTATTAACCCAAAAGGATTCAACTTACCAGCACATAACTAAACAAATGCCCAACAACATTGATGACAATCAGTTGAACTAATTTTGAGTGTATAGGTTGATAACAATATTGCACTTAGAGAAGAGGCTTGATGCCAGCAAACACATCCACTAACATCTGGAGTTGTAGAGACCTCACTGGATGTCTCTAGTTGTGCACATCGTGAATTAGGAGGGTGGTGATGTCAGATGCAAAATTTACCTCGCTAATAATGCATAAAGGAGGTTTAACTTGATAGTGATAAGGAGAGGTCATCACTGCATTATACATATCATATTCTACGAGGTGAGGACTGTTAGAGATCAAGGAATCGAAATATTTACCTGAAACTTCGAGATGGGGTCGGGCTTCTACCTTTTTATTGCATATGGATCTGAGATTGGTTCTGGGTCAGCACCCCAGTTTAATTATAATTGAGTCTTTGATTGGTTAAAATATTGTTCTTGGTGCTTCCACTGGTTCAATTACTATTGGATCAACTACTACGACGTTTAAAGGAATTGATCTTGGTGAAGCTACGTCGATTGGTGCAGCTAGTTCGACGGTCACAAATCATGATAGTTATATTGAAGTTAGAAAAAAACCTCAGTATGGGACTTGGGACTCTTACATTGAAGGATCAACAACTAGCTATGATGCTTCTAGGTATCAATATGGTACTAGTTCTAGTACCTAATTCGTAATTGTAGGAACTTAATTTCCTTTGGCACACACTTACTGGTTTTCTTCAATGGTGCAGCAGGGACAAAGATGGTCAAGAGCAAATTCATCCTTGCGTCCACCTTCACAACCAGTTCGAATCATTGTGTCTATCTATGTTCCATTGCCTGATTTTTCCCACTAGTCTGTCTCACTCTTTCTTTCACAAACACACACACATCTAGTGTGATGAATGTAATATGAATTGTGTATGGAACAACTTGTAAGTCTCAATAAAATCAAATTGTATACATTTAAAATCAAAAGAAACCATATGAACTTACATCATTGAAAATAATGTGGATTGTTATTATCAGCGTTCCATTTCACAAAAAACATGTATGTAGGAACTAATCCCATCAAATAGTAAATCAATGATGAAAACATATTGAATAAGGAAAAACAGAACTTCAAAAATCATCACGATGAAACAACACAAAGACGAAAAAGTGAATTGTGAATTTTCTACTGTGAGCCAATAATGAAACAACTGAAATTTAAAATAGATCAGGTTTACCTTCATAGTTAGAATAACCATCTCCCATAAATTGAACACCTTCAACCAAAGGGCACTCACAAACCCTGCCCCAAAAAGTATCCTGCCAAAAATAGCAAACAATTCATATTCATAATGCTACAATTTAATGGTTCAGGTGAGTCCTGCCACAGAAACAAAACATATTTATATCCTATGGTTCAACCATCCAGTATACCTTGCAGGCAGTTATGTTTGCCTTCTTATCTTGCCAACAACCACCTATATTTTTAAACATACATTTGTTTCCATATCTAGTTTGGGAAACAAAAAAAATTACTTCCATGCATTTAATAATGGATTTTAAAATGCCTTATTCCTGAAAATTCAAGGTATATAGCTATGCAACTAGAATTCATCCACCCATAAAGCAGATCACATTCACTCAAGTAAACAGTTGGCTCAGTAGTTTCCTGAAATCCTGCACAAATTGCTTTCAAGACAACCTCCTTGTCCTATTTTCCTGCAATTAGATTTAGAAGGATGTTAGCTTGCCACATTTTATTCTTGCATTTGTAAAAGATAGAATGTATAAGAAGAAAGTATGTCAACCTCTATATTGTCTATTGATAATAATAACTGTGGGAAAAATAGTGACATCACGTTGAGATCCATGTCCAACCTATGAAAAGCATAGCACCATGAAATTTCAATAACACACAGCCTCTATAATACTAAGGGAATGAATGACATCATGGCCACATCATAGATGTTTACCACATAAACCATACCAACAAGACTTAACAAATATGGAACAAATGATAACAAAAGCTTCTATGATCACAACTCTCAGAGAAAATGGAAAGTAACAAATGGAATACATCTAGATTCTATTCTAACCTGTGCATCTTGCTCTTGTTTCAAGACAGGGTTCTCTGCATCTGCAGTTGGATCCCCCATGCATTTTTCTATCTTCTTGACATCCAGGTTTGGTTCTTTGTTTGCTTCTATGTCTCCTGAAATTGAATGGATCTAAGATTTCTTCTCTGTACCTACTCCTTCCTCTGGGGTAAGAATCAGTTTTACTTGCCTTGTGATATTCACTCCTTTTGTCATGTCTATGACTCATGGAGCCTAACCCATTGCAACCAATTCTCCTCTCGTCCTCCCTACAATCCATATAACCCCCAGTTAGTATTTGATAGTTGGTTCTTTCATCATCTCTATGAACCCTGTAACTCATATCGACTTGTGTTTTTCAGGTTTCTCGCTGTCTCTTCTATATAGATAGCTATTATAGTGACTGCATCCTCTTGATTCCCTAACTTCATATGTAATTTTCCAATTTGTACCATCCTTATCATGCACAGTGTCTTCACATTTTCAATTCTCACATGGAAAATATCCACTTAGTTGCATTTGTGTATTGAACGAATGGATTGAATCTATTTAAAAATCAGAAGGACTCGAACCAAACGTTTAATCTTTGAAACCACCTCTTACACGCTTCAAATATTTTAAATATTTATGTTGTCTCTCTCTATTGCAGATTCCTAGTTACAAGATATTAGTATTTCTGGTCCTGCTGATTGTGGTATTAGTGCTAATTGCAATACCCCTCAGGTGCTTCAATTCTAGAGTACAAAAAGAATTAAGTGGACCATTCATCATAATTCCCGACTCTGAAGATGAATGCTTTGAAGAGTGCTATCCAAATTTTTGTACCATAGTTGGGTTACCTGAGGAGCCGTCGGTTGACAGGCATGTTCAAAGTTTGATTCCAGTGTATCAGTTGATTCGTCTGCTTGTCTAGCCAATATTGGCTAGTCATTTTTTTATTTGAATAATTTTGACCATGGCCCCACGGGGTTTGTAATAAAATGTGCTAGTAGGATATTTTTGAGTGGTTCGGTCTCCTAAGACGTAGAAATACAAATAGGGTATTCCAGGGAGTTTTTTTCCCCTAACAATTATGCTTTTCCTTCAGCCGAGTATAATTGACGAGGTTTTCTCCCGCTTCCTCCAAAGTTGGAATTCCCAATGTTGAATTCTGGGCCTTAGGGGGTTATTATAGCCCAACTGAGTGTTATAAGCCTACTAGACATTATTTAGATTAATCATGGTCATGTCCTAAGTCATCTGGACACAAAAAAATTTCGAAAAAATCTTTTTCGAACAGTGAAATTTTTTTTTTTTTAATTTTTTAATTTTTAATTACTTTTCCTAAGTTTTTTGAGTTAATTTTTCCATAAATTAAATGGAAAAAACCCGTTCATGATTCAGACTCAGAATTCAATGATTGAAGGCTCTAACCTTAAGCCAAAAATCATTCTTGATCAGCCAACCAGTCAGAGCCAACTTTCAGATCAGCAATCGGACACATAATGCCTTTTTACTAAAAAAAGTTAGTTTTGAATAAAAAAATGATTTTTAGTAAAAAAATGAGTTTTATTAAAAAAATGATTATTTTGGAGAAAACTAAAACTCTCCAAATTAATCCAAATTCAGTAAAATAAAAGGCTAAATGACATCTCATGGAACAGTTATGATGATTGGATTTATCATAACTCAGCTTCAGTCATCATTAAGAGAGAAATTAATTTATTATCAATTATCAGACATGTCATCTCCAGCTAAAGATGAGATGGAGAGATCTCATTGGTCCGGTGATTT
The DNA here is from genome assembly GCA_001517045.1 of Pseudotsuga menziesii. Classification (NCBI taxonomy): domain Eukaryota; kingdom Viridiplantae; phylum Streptophyta; class Pinopsida; order Pinales; family Pinaceae; genus Pseudotsuga; species Pseudotsuga menziesii. Next base: position 97,602 of record LPNX010479924.1, read on the forward strand.
GATCGAGGTGAAGACTGAAGCTTACACCATCAGTGGGATTCTCAAACCTAGCTCAGGATCCTGCCAGACCTAAATGATGAGCTTACCTACATCCAGACTCACACATGTGGCCTCATCGTTGGCTTGTTTTCAGTGCATAGGTTTGGAGTGGGGGTGCCTTGCCTGGGTGGAGGCCTCCCCTCACTCCCGGTTCTTCGGTTTAGGTCTGGGCTCTTTGTTAGGTGGCTAAGCTGGTTAGGGTTGGTTTTTTGGTTTTAGGGCTTTAGCACTCTCTCATTTATTAAAAAGAGGCTCTTTCAGCTCTATTTGCATGGAAATTTTGTGCTGGAGTTACTCTGAAAAAATTGTAATAATCTTTGCTTACATTTGATTAATAAGATTTTCGACTTTGGAGGTCCATCTCTTTTTGCATATGGTGAATGTTCTATGGTTGAGGTGATACTATTCCTACATCCTTTACTCTTTCTTTTTACTTGAATGAGATCTAGTTATATGTTAAGCTCAAGAGGGCCATTATTGGCATGGAAGATTAGCTATTTGTAGTTTCAATTCAGTTATTTATGCAAACTAGGTTCTAATCGTGATGAATATGAGTAGTTAGTTATACGTATTATTGATCTTGATTGAGTTTCCTTTTCTTACTTTTCATATATATGATCTCACTTGTATCTGAGTTTTGGTATTAGCAGGTCATAGGTTGAGGAAGGGTGCGAGTTTAGCTACATCTAGCCCAAGCTTCAAGCAACCTACCATTTAACATATTGTAATTGCAGGGCCTACAAGATCAATCTCTTCCCATTCGAAAGAAAGCTGGAGTCTTCCTCCATCTCTTGTGTTCCATCCACAAGTACAGTGGAAATGCTGGCAAAATTTTGAAGAAGCAAGCCCTGAAAAACTATAAATTCCCTCTTCTTCTTTTCCCCTTCTACAGATTGCTCCAAAGACCTTTTAGGATCAAAGAAAAGGAAGAAAAAAGAGTAGCAAAAAGGAAAGAATTGTAACCAAATTAATAAAAAGAAAGTGGGATTACGACTCCCACACCTCTCTTCCCCCATTTGGGGGAAGCTTGTATCGTCTCCCATTTTCATGCTTTCATTCATGTTTTGCTGAAAGTAGGATAGAGTAATTTATAATCTTTAGAAGTTTTTCTTTTTAACTTGATAGTTTATTTGCTAATTAGTTTATCATACATGAAAAATGAAGAAAAATATTTGATTTGATTATTTATTTAAGCATTGTACAATTTTCATTTTTTTTTTGTATACTTACCCCCTTGCTTTCCCGATTAGGGCCCTAAAAATCCTGAAAGAGACTCTTGGGTAGTTAGATTGTTATTTTTTATTTCTTTCATTCTATCTTAACAAACTAAGTAAGACTCTTGAACTTGCAGTAACACAAGTCAAGAGCACTCTCTATCGGAGAGCATCATTAGTTTTGCACATCGTTGACTTAGGCATTTAGATTAATTAAGTCTTTTAAACCTTTTTCATAATACAAGGTCAAGAGTTATCTCTGTCGGAGAGTCTAATTAATTAACTTAATAAAACCTTCAACACACACACCCCTTTAATTAATTAACTCCTTCCCTTCTTTTTGGAGTATGCTCTGACCTTTCTCAGATCGGAGTACCCAGAAACGACACTGGATCTTTAAACCCTACAAGAGTAACCTAATAATACTTAACACCCCATAACCAACGCACGGGAATTGTAGGGATTCTTCCAAAGTACTTCCTAATAGAGGCGCTGGAACCTCCCGCTGTCTTAGATTCTCGGCTAGCTGGTCAATCTTTGTGATACCAGCCCGGGATACTGGGCGTGCCTGACATGTCTTCAATGGAGGGAACTTAGAAGAGTCTTCTGTATTTGATAAACCTTCGTTGACACCTTAATCAAGAACACATAAAAAACTTAAAACCTACCAAGAGCACTTGCATCACCTAAAATTCACTAGCTTGATTTCTAGACTTGTGTTTAATTCTCTGGTGCATTTCAACTTCATTGACTCCATAAGGCACTGGTCCTTTTTAATTTGCATAATTATATTATTTGATCAATGGTCTATGGTTTATCATAATTTCTTTCTCTGAATGCACTATTAAAGTCTGGAATTTTTTCTTATCTTTGTAATCTTTTGTTAGCAACGTGGATTGCTTTTGATTTAGTGTCATTGTCAAAACCCCAAAATTTCGAAAAATTTTAAACTTTTAAAAATAGCATAAATATATGTTAATACAATCGTTAAACACTGATTAGCTAATTCTATTAATTTTGTAACTGTATGATCTTTATTTTGTTTTGAATACTAGATGAGTTTCTCGTCAGTTTTCTGAATGTTTTCTGTTGGCAACGGCAAAGGGATATGCTATGTTAAACTGGGCTTACTTAGCTGCTAAGCTAACGCACACGGTTTTCCTTTCTGTTACAGATCTTCAGGTAAAGTTTTGGGATTGCTGCTAACAGATCATTTTAAAGTAATATAATCATATGCTGTTACCAAGTTCATTTAGTAAAGAACTATATAAATATATCGCATGTTAGCCAGACTATTCAGCTTCCTACAGGTAAATCTTTCCTTATTTTACTTTTGATAAGAAGAAAATTCGATGAG